>VXBP01005367.1:718762-732818 GCA_013400115.1 Rhinopomastus cyanomelas | reverse complement strand
ATTATAAAATATTATATATTGTAATTAATATAGTGTATGTTATATATATTTATACATTATAGATCTTATATATTATATAATTATATATAAAATTATATAATTATAATCTTCTCTAATATCTTTTAGAGAAGACTAAAGTTCTGTTAAGAACAACATGTATGAAAACAATTGAAAGCAGTAGTAGTTTTCTTTTGATTATTTGTGCTTTGAATCCCCTGAAGGGTTTTTTTCCTAACTAGTAGATCTTTTGAGGTCCCTTCCTAATGTTCTGTGATTCTAAACAAAATAATTATTACACTTGTCCTAGACTGAATCTTCATGACACTTGTCCCAGACTGAATCTTCATGGCTTTAATGTGCCTTTTGGAGAAGTCTCCTACCATTTATGGCTCTTTTCCCCTTCTACAAATGCATTCAACCTTAATGAAATGTCATTCTAGTATGTGTGTTTTCTTGAAAATTATCCAAGGACAGCTCCTCAGTCATAAAACCCAAACTCATTTATGTTGGTCTACTCACTAGATTGTCTTTCATATCCTTTCTAATACGTTCAGTCACAAAGCAATGCCACCACAGCCAAGTCAACAGTCTTCTTAACACGCTGCCGTCTGGCAGAGGTGGTTTGCCATGACAACGGAGCTCGATGAGACACAAAGCACTACTAATCTCCTCATAAATTTAATCTTTGTGATTCTTGTTTAATCGTACTCAGATAGGGACAAATTTACCTCCAAAAGAAAAGGGTAAATAACCTGGCTAAGAATGTAAAGGTCAAATGCTGTGCAGTAAGACACTGAGCCAAACTCAATTTCACTTTATGTCAGAAATAAATGCATTGTCAGTGACTCAGTGCTGGCTACATACTCTGTGACTAATCTTAGACCACCATAAATAAGGGACTGACAACAGCTATAAAACTGTTTCCATTCCCATCCGTGAACCTCCAATTCCTAGTACCCAGTCACTACAAAACAATTCACGCAAACACGCGGGTAAGGAAATGTCCTAATAATAACTGATTTGTTGGAAATATGACTAAGCAACAACACGTAAGGCAGTGCTAGAGCAGCCAGAAAGGGTCTGTGCAGTGTATGTGGAAAAACATGTATGCATTTTAGTGTAAACCCTGCACTTAAGAAAACTCCAACACATCAACCTTACAAACTAAAGCTTTTTCCCCCCCTACTAGCACCACTTTGTGTGACACAGACCACAATAGACTAGAAGTCTGCCTCTCAAGCTCACGCTTAAGACCAAACCCACAACTTCTCCAGGCCTTCCCCAAACACTAATTAATTCACAGAATCACAGAACATAGGGATTGGAAGGGACCGCAGAAGATCATTTAGTCCAGTCCCCCAGTCCCAAATCCTAACAATTGCATTTTCCAGATGTCAATCTTCTTTAACAGTTATGGAAGCCTTTCCCTCCAAGTACCTAGGAGGTCTCTAGTTCTCTATACGAGACAGAAATTGTCTATATAGAGAGTTCTCTAACATGCCTCCTATAAGGCTAGGGCCTGAAGAATCAAATTTATGAGGAAAGATTGAGAGTTGGGGCTGTTTAATTTGAGGAAGAGGAGCCTGAGGGGAGACCTCATCACTCCCTATGACTATCTGAAAGGACACTGTTGGTGCTGGTCTCTTCTCACATGTCATTAGCAACAGAACCAGAAGGCAGGGCTTCAAGCTTCAACAGGGGGGTTTAGATTACACATCAAGAAGAAATTCTTCCCGGAGAGCGTGTTCAGGCATTGGACTGGCTGCCCAGGGTGGTGGTTGAGTCCTTGTCCCTGGATGCATTTAAAAGTCACTTAGATGTGGTGTTGGGTGATCTGGTTTAGGGGTGATCTTGTAGGGTAGGGTTGATGGTTGGACTGAATGATCACAGAATCACAGAACATTAGGGATTGGAAGATACCTCGAAAGATCATCCAGTCCAATCCCCCTGCCACAGCAGGACCACCTAGATCCAGTCACACAGGAACATGGGTTTGAAACGTCTCCAGAGAAGGAGACTCCACAACCCCCTCTGGGCTAAGAGTACTAGGAACAGAGCAGACAGTACAAGATTAAAAATTATAGGTAATTAGGAATTAATAAAACAACATTCAAACTCAGCTGGTACTCTGTGGTTTTTAAAATGACAATTCTCATCATCAAGTGTATTCTACAACACAAGAAAGAGGAAAGCCCATTTCTTCTTACCCACTATTAGGAAGAGATTTAAAAAGCAGAAGAATGTAATTGACTGAATTGAAGTAGGTATTTAAGATCACAATCTATTATGGTAAAGCAGGTACTTCAGTCCCCACAATTATACCAAAGAAAGAACTGAGTAATTCATTACCTTTTTCTGGAAGCGTAGTGGCGTTGCATATCTGTTCTGCACCATCACCAGCAGACGTTGCTGCTTTTATTGCAAATTGGTAAGTAAAATTGGAAAGCAGACTTCTGAAAGTGTGCAGTGTGTCGTAAGATGAAAAGTTGGTGGAATTTCCTTCGACTCTGACAATGTAATGAGTGATTATGCCATTGGACGAAGCAGGAGGGTCCCACTGCACTAGGATCGATTGCCAGCTCGTTGCAATACAATAAACATTCCGCACAGCTTCTGGTACTTGAAAGACACAAATGCAGCAAGGATTAACATTCTCACACAACTGGACTGGCAATCACAGAATCACGGAACACCAGCGATCGGAAGGGACCTCAAAAGCCCATCCAGCCCAATCCCCCAGCCAGAGCAGGATCAACTAGACCAAGTTGCATAGGAACATATGCAGGCAGGTTTTAAACGTCTCCAGAGAATGAGACTCCACAACCCCCTTGAGCAGCTTGTTCCAGCGCTCTGTCACCCTCACTGTGAAGAAGTTCCTTATAATACAGTCAGAAAACGTGAATTGAGAGGGTCAAACATTCTGCTGACAGACAAACTGAAAGAAGAAACACATTGAAAGTAGAAAAATAAACCTTTTCCTCATTAGACAGATCATTTCCAACTACTACAAACATGACAGATGCCAGTACTTGAAACAAAAGACAAAATCTATCAGGCTTTTTCCTAGTTGTGTCCTCTAATCCTATTTGCTCATCTGCTCATGTTTTGCCCTGGTATTTTTAAATCAGTTGTAGCAAAACATACACAACATGGCTAAATCCATATATCTACTCCACAAAATATCAAAAGCAGAAGTTCCTCATATAGCTGTTAGCTTTGTCTCTTTTACGCACTCTATCATATCCTTCTGTCCTTTCAGCAAAGGCATGACCTGCACTGAAGTAATCTGGCAGGTTTCAGAGCTGCGATATCAGTGCTCCTGCTTCATCATATCCATGCTCGTGCTTCATCATATTGGTGCTACTGCTTCAGTTCAAGGACACAGAACTACTGGGGAGAGTCCAGTGCAGAACCACAAAGATGATGGAGTGAAACATCTCCCTGCTGAGGAAAGGCAGCTGGGTTTCTTGAGCTTGGAATAAAGGAGACTGAGGGGTGACCTCGGTAATGTTGAGAAATATGGAAAGGGCGGGTGTCAGGAGGATGGAGCCAGGCTCTGCTCAATGGCACCCAATGATAGGATAAGGGGAAATGGGTGTGAGCTGGAACATAGAAAGTTCCACATCAATATGAGAAGGAACTTCTTCATGGTGAGGGTGACAGAGCACTGGAAGGGGTTGCCCAGGGGGTTGTGGAGTCTCCTTCTCTGGAGATGTTTAAAACCTGCCTGGATATGTTCCTGTGCAACTTGGTCTAGGGGAATCTGCTGTAGCAGGTGGATTGGACTGGATGATCTTTCAAGGTCCCTTCCAATCCCTCACGTTCTGTGATTCTGTGACAACAAGAATGTGACACATTTGCTCCCAGAACCCATGTTTCAACAGGGACATCGCTATGTGGAAAGAGCATTTGAATGAAATGTGGTGCTGAAAAACTGTAGGCCTTGTATGGGATCTGTTGATACTCTGTCTGCTCCCTTTGCTGTCAGTACTAAGGAACATGGGAGTTCAGACATGGTCCCCTAACCCGTGCTAGTCCCCTGGCACTGATAACCTTTATAAAGTACTCCAGTCAGAGTATTGCTGTGACCTGGCAAAGGAGCTACAGTTTTGTGGAGGGGCCAGTTTCACAAACCCACAGAGATCCTGGACTCTCTTTAGGAATGCCAACTGTTTACCACCATCACGCAGCTTTTCACTCTGAAACAACCTCCAACTTCAAAAGGTAAGCAGAAGGCACAAGAGAAAATGGCACACAATTAATGAGATAAGCCAGCTCTATCGCATAGTCCTGCCAGTTGTCAGGAAGGATAAGATCTAACGAATCAGAATCTTGAATTACTGGCCAGCTTCCCTTCTTAAAATAAATGATTAAAATTGTTAAAAATGTGTATTTATTTAATACAATTTCCAGTTCATTGGCCAATCCCTTGTCCAGCTGCTTTGGATACTGCTAAAGTTTCAGTCCTTTTCACAGGGATCTGAATGATCGCTTTGATCTGCAGGGACTGATATCTCTCTAATTTTCCTCCCTTTATCTGTGATGCTATTAAAAGATTTATAGTAGCCATATAAGCCTCTCGTTTCAGATGAAGAACACTTCTAATTCTACACTTCCGACATCAAACTTCAAACCCAGCCTATCCGGTACAGCAGGAATGTGAACTGGCAGTACGCAGGCAGAAGACAATGAGACAGTGTCGCGTTACGTTTTCTTTGGAGAGAAGAGGAAGACTGCTGTTCAGCCATATGAGGAGATTCTATATAAAAAGAACTGAGGCCCAGAAAAAGTCACGTCTAACCTGATTCCATCGTTGTGAGGTGGACAGCGTTACTGAACTGATTACCGTTCCCAAGCTTGGTGAACGCAGAGACACTGATGAAGTAGGGGCTGAATGATTCTAATCCAACAAGGTTTGCCTCATGGTTTGAACCTGAAACGTTCTTAAGGAAAGAAAAATTACTAGTGTGCCATCAAGCTGTGTAAACACGACGGCCCTCACCTTGAACCCACCCAAATGAACGGAAGATTTAGAGCCATGGTCTTGTCTTTTCTATTCCGAGTGGGTTTCAGTCAAAGTAGTGCCTGAGCTCAACGAAAAAGAATGCAGGGTCAAATTCCTCCTTTCCCTTCTCCCTCTTTCACTGTGGCTTATGAGGAAGGTATGCCAAAGGATGGGATCATCATCACCGTAGCATTATTGGAAATAAAAATCCACATATGCCTTTTTTCAACCAACACTGAAAACTCTTGTCAAACCCGCCTGGACATGCTCCTGTGTGATCTGATCTAGGTGATCCTGCTTTGGCAGGGGGATTGGACTAGAGGACTTTTGAGGTCCTTTCCAATCCCTAATGCTCTGTGATTCTGTAATCGACACCAGCACGTCAACCCCCCTGACCTTCTACCTCCTTCCTACACCACTGCAGTGGAAATGTCATGGATCACAGAATCATTTCAGTTGGAGAACACCTTTAAGATCATCCAATCCAACTATTAACCTGACTTGACAAAGCCCACCACTAAACCATGTTCCTAGGCTCCGTATCTACATGACTTTTCCTAATACAAGCGAAGAATCATAGAATGCTCTAGGCCAGAAGGGAGCTCTAGAGGTCATCTAGTCCAACCTTCCTCCACAGGGACAACTCCACCTCGGTCAGGCCGCTCTAAGCCTCATCAAGCATGACCCTGAGTGACTCCAGGGATGGGGCCCCCACCACCTCCCCAAATGGGCAGCCCATTCCAGCCATCAACCACCCTCACACTGAAGAGCTTTGTTCTACTATCCAGCCTAATCCCTCCTTTCCCAGCCTGAACCCACTGCTCCTTCTATCTGTACAAACCCTCTTGAAAAGACCTTCTCCAGCCTTCATAGAGGCCCCCCTTCCTCAGGCACTGGAAGGTCAAAAGAAGGTCCCCCCGTACCCTTCTTTTCTCCAGGCTGAACAGCCCCAACTCTCTTAGCCTGGCCTCATGTGAGAGATGCTCCATTCCCCTGATCATTTGAGTGGCCTCCTCTGGACATGCTAATGGTGCATTTCTTGATGCCATCAAAGAAACAAGACTTAAGCAGATATAAATGTTGTCACAAAACTAGTAACTCCAGGAATTTTGTAACATCAAGCTTAAAATGAAATATCAACTGAAGATTAATGAAGCTCATAACTAATGAAAAATTAGAAGCTCAAATTAAAAACTCTTTTTTTTCTACCTATTTTTAAAAACTGAATTACGGTGAGAGTGGGAGGGTTACTAAACCCTATTGAGACACAAGAATCTAGAGGAGCTTTCAGATGTTTAAAATACTTGTCTTATATTTTGTTTCTAAAACAGGATAACTACATTTTAAAAACAAAAATAGAGTCAATGACAAACATACCTGATAAAAGAGTTTTCCAGTGTTGTTTTGATAAATCTTAAAATTATATGTCAGAATAACACCATTTGGCTGGGGACTTGCATCCCATTTAAGCCACACGGAGTCTGCAGTGTAGTTGGTGATGGTCAAATTCTGGGGCGGGGCTAATGGCACTGCAAAAGAAAATTGCTGCTGAGTTCCAAAGAATCACAGAACATTAAGGATTGGAAGGGATCTTGAAAGATCATCTAGTCCAATCCCCCTGCCACAGCAGGATCCCCTAGATCCAGTCACACAGGAACATGTCCAGGCAGGTTTGAAACATCTCCAGAGAAGGAGACTCCACAACTCCCATGGGCAGCCCCCACCAGTGCTCCATCACGCTCACTGGGAAGAAGGTCCTTCTCACATTGATGTGGAACCTCCTCTGTTCCAGCTGACACCCGCCGCCCCTTGTCCTATCATTAGATGACATTGAGAAGAGCCGGATGGCAAATAATTCAGGCAGAATTAAAGAGAAGAAGACGACTCTATGTCCTTTGGTTACTGTTTGTATCTGAACTCAACAAAACAATCCTTCAGTGCTATTCTAATCTTTAACTTTCTCTTTGGTATGAAACAAATACATTAATCTGTAATACGGGCTTAATAAGGAAAGGATCTTCTTAGAGAGCTAACTAATCTATTCATCACTTAATGAGTCTGAAATATCTATGTATTTTATTGTTTTTAATTATGTGGGGGATGAAGATCACAGAGTCACAGAAGGATCCTGGTTGGAAAGGACCTCCTAGATCACCGAGTCCAATCACACCCACAACAACAACAAACCTAAAGACCTGAACACCTAAAGATCTGAGTGATCAGCAAACACAAACCAACCCCCTCCATGCCTGCCACCACAGCAGGGTGTGAAGCACCGTGGCTACACGGTTCTGAAATACATCCAGGGATGGAGACTCAACCCCCTTCCTGGGAAGGCAATTCCAGGGCCTCACCACTCTCAAACAGTAACAGATTCCAAGCTTAAAAGACATTTCTCCTCGCATAGTCCTACGCAAACTGTGACTTCCTCTTGCACAGTGCTGCAGGACGTGCGGAATTCAGAAAAGACTTCCCTTCTAGTTCCCTGCTTCTGGAAGCTTTTCATGCACAGATCAAGCAAAAATTAATCCTTCAGCTCAACTCTCTCCAGGTCTCAGATCTGAGACAGATGTAGTAACACAGGGCCAATATTTCAAAGACAGTTCCATCTGAATTTGCTCACCTGACTCATCTGTGTAGAACTGAAGCACAGTGGATGGCCCAGGTCCTTTCACTGTTCTTGCAGATGCATAAATACTGTACAGTGTGAATGGGAGAAGCTCTTCCAAGATGATAAAGTTACTTGTGGTAGAGAATGAGTTATTCCTCTCTGGTCCAAATAAATTTAAATCATAATTTCTTACAATGCCATTTGGCTTAGCAGGAGGGTCCCATGAAAGCATAACTGAGGTAGTTGAGAGATTGGAAAATGTCTTCATAATAGGCGGTGATTCTGGGACTACATGTAGAAATAAAAAAGAGAACAACAAGGATAAACTCAAACAAACATTAATTACACTGAAAAAAATCATAGAATCATAGAATCAATCAGGTTGGAAAAGACCCTTGGGATTATCAAGTCCAACCATCAACCCCACTCTACAAGGTCACCCCTAAATCACGTCCCCCAACACCACATCTAAGCAACTTTTAAACACATCCAGGGGTAGAGACTCAATCAACACTCAATCAATTAAACCCTCCTTTCCTGCCAGACTGCTTCCAGCCAGCCTTCCCAAGCCTGTAGCCTGTGTCTCAGATTCAGCAGCCTAATGCCTTTTAGCTATCACTTATTAGTTGTATGGTCTCAGCACAGAAAGGAGCAGCAGTTGTTTGTGGTGCTGTACAACAAAAACGCTTCAAGTAACATGAGAGAAACAAACAAAATCATGAATGTTTTTTCCTTTACAAAGCTGAAAAGCTTTTTCCCACATTTCCTTAGGAACAGGTAAAATACTCTTACCGTCTTCATCCGTTCTGATGTGCAGACTTAGAGTGTGTTTTTCAGAAGACCCTTTCTCGGTGGCTGGTGTGACTTTCACAAGATAATCGGAGTATTTCTCCAGGTTGTCAAAAACGATGCTTGTGTTGTAAGTAAGGAGAGACAGTATCTTACTGGTTCCCCGTTGCAATAAACTTAGAGAAACATGAAAGAAGACTAAGCCATTTGGCTGGGATGGTGGAAGCCAGCTTACATTTACAGAAGATGAGGAAATGTTTTGATAGACCAGATTTTCAACAAAACCATCTGGGACTATGAGAGATAATAAGCAAAAAAATAAATGCATGGATTACAGTAACGAAGCATCCAACACCAAAACAGAAATCAATGCTCAATGTATGATTAGGTTGCAATTCTCATTTGTAATATTTTGCATGACTTTAAATCAGCATTTATATTCCACTATCGAAAGCAAAGTATTTTGAGGGCCTTTCATGAATAATTAGCTACACTAAATTGGTGTTTTTTTAAAATAGTTTAATATGGTTTAAGACAATATTTTTATTGCTTATATCATAGAATGTTCTGGTCTGGAAGGGACCTCTAGAGGTCATCCAGTCCAACCATCCTATGAAGAGACAACCCTGCCTAGGTCAGGCCACTCAGCACCTCATCATCCCATCCCTTAGGCATATCAGCTGTACCCCCCAGCTTGGTACCATCCACAAGGAAGAAGCTATTAGTATGACGAAGCAAAGACTCAGATCAAAGTGTTTTCCTGCAAAGAAAACTGCTGCAGTACTTAAAACAGTCCTGACTGTTTCAGAGAAGGGTCAATAAACTGAAGTACTGAGCATGAATGAAGCAATTAACTTACTGTCCTGCTCCGTGTACACGTCTATGGTTTCACTGGTTTTGTTTCCATCTCCAAGAGCCGTGCTTGCAGTTAGCCAGACAGTGTAATGGCTGTATTTTGCCAAGTTATCCAAGACTGCAGACTGGGACGTACTGGCATCGCCGTTGTTACCATCACTCGTGAAATTCTAAAGGGCAGACAAAACAGAAGTGTTGCCGCTGTGACTGTTCTGTAGTCAGGGACTGCTCTTTGCAGTTTCCCATTCAGCCAGCACTGCCACCACCAAAAGGGATTCACAGTGCACTTCAGGAGATACAAACCTATACTTTGATTCCTAATGAGTCCTGATTTTTACTGAATACTTGAGTAAATTTTTGTGTTGTGCCTATTGTTACTCCTTGTAAGCAGGGCAGAGCATATCTTTGCTGAACACCAACGAATCTTTTTTAAAAGCACATTAAATCTGGGATATTGCAAAGCATTTAGTCATGTTGCACTCAAAAAAATTACAAAAGGAAGTATCATCACAGAACAGTAGGGATTGGAAGGGACCTGGAAAGATCATCCAGTCCAACTCCCCTGCCACAGCTGGATCACCTAGATCCAGTCACACAGGAACATGGTCAGGTGGGTTTAAATGTCTCCAGAGAAGGAGACTGCACAACCCCTCCTAGGCATCTCCTTCCAGTGCTCTGTCACCCTCACTGTGAATAAGTTCTTTCTCATATTTATATGGAACCTCCTCTGTTCCAGCTCACACCCACTGCCCCTTATCCTATCATTGGGTGCCACTGAGCAGAACCTGGCTCCATGCTCCTGACACCCACCCTTCACATATTTATAAACATTATGGAGGTAATTACTAACTGCTCACAGCTTGAACCCCTTACTCATCCTATCAATACAAACCTTCTTGTTCTATGGTTCTGTGCACAGACTCAGTTTCAATTCCTATAACCTATCAGGATCTAGAAATTACCTCTTCACAGGGAGGGTGATGGAACACTGGAAGGAGCTGCCCAGGGAGGTTGCGGAGTCTCCTTTTCTGGAGACGTTTAAAACCCACCTGGATATGTTCCTGTGCAACTTGGTCTAGGTGATCCTGCTGTGGCAGGGGGATTGGGCTGGACGGTCTTTAGAGGTCCCTTCTGGTCCCTAATGTTCTGGGATTCAGTGAAATTAAGGATAATTCTATATCCTATCCCTAACATTCAGTGATTCTGTGGTTATCCAGACCTAAGAGCAGACTTCCCACAGCGGGAGGCTTCTCTGGAAAATTATTAGCTCAACACCAGTCAAAACACTAAGAAATCCCAGCTTAACATATGACTTTCTTCTAACTGTAGGTGGAAGCTCACATCATCTTCACATAACTAACTGAAAAAGGCTGAGAAGAGCTCTGCCTTGCTCTTAGACAAGGTAAGGTACACAAAACAGAACATCAAATTCTGAGGGATTTAATTAAATTGTGTGATCCTTAAGCACATCATGACACAAAACATCTTCAGAAGCATCACTCCATGGCCCTCCTGTTGTAATTATTATAATTACTAATAATTAATAAAGGATAACAACAATTGATCTGCTTTCTAAAAATATCTTTTGAAAATTCTCTGCATTTTCTAGGTAGAAGCGTCAAAGGCACCACGTCAAGTTTTCATGGGAGGTAACGGGTATGAACAGCTGAAAATTCAAGCCGTAGTTTAAAAAGCAGACCTCTACAATTTAGTCAGCTGTCTGGCAGTTAAGAACTCTGTGAACCTATGTGAACACTACAACAACTGGCTTGGTGGTGGCTCCACGAGAACTGTTGGAAGAGGTAGACCTGTTACTGTGAGGAGCCTAAGGACTGGGGATTACCTCAAGCTTCCGATATGACAAAATACTGGAGAAGAATGAACACGTAATTAAGAGTGAGGGTGAGCAGGAAGAACCGTGTGGGTACAAACCCAGTCAAGATGAACCTTGCACTAATTGTACCCTGGGGACAGAACACTACAGGAAGTTTTACAATTAACTGTAGCTGCAGATGAAAGCAACCAGCTCAGGATCTTTGGCTACAGCTGAAGAAATTCTTCCTTCTGCCCCTTTCTTCATCCATACATGAAAGAAGTTTTGACATAGCAAAGTATCAGATGATTAAGAGCAGCTCAGTGTAAGCAACACACAGCGGCCATGGAAGTGTCAACAGAAAGCAATAGCTGCACCTCAGGAAGCAGCGGTGCAAAGCTGTGATTAGTTGCATCCAGACAACACAGAGATTGTATTATTATATTGCTGCATCATAGTGTCTCCCCTTAGAGATCTCCTATAGACACATATATACATCTCCTTAGAGATGTCCTATAGACATACATATAGATCTTCTTAGAGATCTCCTTAGAAAAAGATATATATATCCTTAGAAAAGAGAACACAAAACCTATCCATACAATTAATAGATGCGATATAGAATTAAAATATAAATTAAAAGCCCTACATAGAAAGATCCAGGTCACACAAAGATTATAAACAATGTTTTATCTGCCCTTTATGCTTTAACTTAGAAATCTCAGTATCTTCGCTTCAATCACTAACCAGTAGCTTCCTCCTGAGAGTAACAAAACTAGGAGATAAGAAAGTCTTCATGAGTTTGAAGTTGCCTTCGTATTTTCAGTGCTGTACAAACATGTATTAGAAAGCAAAAACAGAACTGTTTCAAAATGGGTTTGAAATGTATAATCTGATTAACATAAATAGTCTTAGGGACGTGCAGAGCATGCAACACGTCTTGTACCTGTATTTCACAGAATCACAGAACATTAGGGACTGGGAGGGACCTCGAAAGATCATCCGGTCCAGTCCCGCTGCCACAGCAGGACCACCGAGACCAAGTGGCACCAGAACATGGCCAGTGGGTTTCCACTGCATGCTGTTCATGTCTGTGCATGAAATGTGTGTATATTCACGCACACATCAAGCTCGCTATGTGCAACACTGCACAAAACCCATTTACTTTAATGCTTAATGACATGAATGACAATTTCAGGATGCCGTTCTGTATTTACAAATCAAAAAATTACTCAGTACTAAAGGAAATATTAAAAAAACCAATGTATTGATAATTATAGAATGGATTAACTCTGTAAAGAAAGCTTTATTGAATTCTAAAACAATAGAACATAAAAAGAAGCTTACCTGTATGGATACTCCTGAGCTATTTTTGAAATAAACTGTGTAGTACAGTATATTTCCATTAGGCTTTTGAGGAGGAGACCAGGACAGCATTATCGATGTGGACGTAAGGTTTCTGTACACAACATCTTTTGGTGGGTCACTGGGTGCTGGAAAAAAAATGTCAACTTTTAGCATAAAACGTCACAAGGTTTTGTACATTTTAGTATCCAAGAAACATCCTCTAGATTTGACCATGTCCTCTGTCAAATTAAATGGTTTTTTCTAATTATGACATCACAAATGTTTTTGGAAATGAGGAAACAATAGATGTTAATAATTTTTTTAACTCTACTTCGATCCTTTTTTACCTTTGCTCTTATAAACAACCTTGTATTTAGCTGCGTTTCTAAACAAACACTCATTTCATATAGGATTTGTCCTATAATTACTGCTTTGAAAGACTAATTTGCAGACATGGGAGTCAAAGGAGTTAGGTCTTTATGAAATATTAATAACAATGCACAGAGCAGAGAGTCATAGAATCATTCAGGTAGGAAAAGACCCTTGAGCTTTGTTTAAGAAAATCAAAATTGAAAGCCTCGTTCTCTCTTTGCTGATCATAAACAGAGTTTAGGCTCCCAACTGGTGTAGGTAAAACAGATACTAAAGCTGGTACAGCCTTCTACTTCAATAGCTTTATTAATTTAAATAAGGATGCCAGAAACTTAAGGCTGTGTGAAAGTAAAAATTCAATATATACAATAGATAAGCTTACCTTGCATATAATACATACAATATATAATATACACAGTATATTCTTTATATATATATATATACAAGCTTACCTCCTTCAGAAGTTCTGAATGTTGTGGTACCACTTCTCACGTTGCCATCTCCAAATCTTGTACTTGCTGTTAGGTAAGCGCTATAGTCACAGTTATTTTCCAGGTCTGTCAACTCCAGTGATGTTTCTGTTACATTAACACTCCTTTCTGACATTTTATTCCTAGAGGAAAAAGTATTTTATTAGGGAATCATACAATCATTCAGGTTGGAAAAGAGCTCAGGGATCATTGAGTCCAACCATCAACCCTACTCTACAAGGTCACCCCTAAACCAGATCCCCCAACACTACAGCTAAGCCACTTTTATACACATTCAGGGATGGGGACTCAACCCCCACCCTGGGCAGCTCAGTCCAGGGCCTGACCACTCTCTCCAGGAAGAATTTCTTCCTGATGTCCAGTCTAAACCTCCCCTGTTGAAGCTTGAAGCCCTTTCCTCTGCTTCTGTCACTAGTGACCTGTGAGAAGAGACCAGCACCAACACCTCTTCAGGGCATTTCAGATGGTTGTAGAGAGCTATGAGGTCTTCCCTCAGCCTCCTCTTCCTCAAACTAAACAGCCCCAACTCTCTCAATCTCATAAGACTTCTTCTCCAGGCCCTTCCCCAGCTTTGTTGCCCTCCTCTGCACTCACTGCAGTACCTCAATGTCTCCCTTGTACTGAAGTGTCCAAAACTGGACCCAGTATTCAAGGTGCAGCCTCACCAACGCATAGTACAGGGGGACAATCACCTCCCTACTCCTGCTGGACAGACAGTTTTTAATCCAAGCCAGGATGCCATTGGCCTTCTTGGCCACCTGGGCACCCTGCTG
>VXBP01005367.1:679122-718564 GCA_013400115.1 Rhinopomastus cyanomelas | reverse complement strand
CCCCCCCCCCCCCATTTCTATAGGTGTACAATTGATAAAAGTTGGAAATATGCAGTAGTGTGGTAAAGACAAACATTTACTCTTTATAAAAAGAGGAATCACAGAACATGAGGGATTGGAAGGGACCTTTAAAGATTATCTGGTCCAGTTCCTCTGTCAGAGCAGTATCACTAGATCCAGTCACAGAATCACAGAACGTGAGGGATTGGAAGGGACCTCAAAAGATCATCTACTCCAATCCCCCTGCCACAGCGGGATCCCCTAGATCAAGTCACACAGGAACACGTCCAGGTGGGCTTTAAACATCTCCAGAGAAAGAGACTCCAAATACTCTTTATAAAAAGACAAATATTGACTCTTTATAAAAAGAATGGGATAACTTTTAATGATGATAAGCTTGCTTTTGCACTGTTACATCACAATAGGGCTCTTGACTTTGCTTTTTAAAACAGCCCCATAGAGGTCTATATGCAAATTGTATCAGCAAAGACAATGATTATCTGGACTATCAAGTTGGAGCACGTCCATCCAGTAACGGCTACCAGTTATGTGGTACCCTTGGGNTCCCCCCCCCCCCCCATTTCTATAGGTGTACAATTGATAAAAGTTGGAAATATGCAGTAGTGTGGTAAAGACAAACATTTACTCTTTATAAAAAGAGGAATCACAGAACATGAGGGATTGGAAGGGACCTCAAAAGATCATCTACTCCAATCCCCCTGCCACAGCGGGATCCCCTAGATCAAGTCACACAGGAACACGTCCAGGTGGGCTTTAAACATCTCCAGAGAAAGAGACTCCAAATACTCTTTATAAAAAGAGGAATCACAGAACATGAGGGATTGGAAGGGACCTCAAAAGATCATCTACTCCAATCCCCCTGCCACAGCGGGATCCCCTAGATCAAGTCACACAGGAACACGTCCAGGTGGGCTTTAAACATCTCCAGAGAAAGAGACTCCAAATACTCTTTATAAAAAGACAAATATTGACTCTTTATAAAAAGAATGGGATAACTTTTAATGATGATAAGCTTGCTTTTGCACTGTTACATCACAATAGGGCTCTTGACTTTGCTTTTTAAAACAGCCCCATAGAGGTCTATATGCAAATTGTATCAGCAAAGACAATGATTATCTGGACTATCAAGTTGGAGCACGTCCATCCAGTAACGGCTACCAGTTATGTGGTACCCTTGGGAAGGACACAGCAGGGCATAACTGAACTGTCTCCCTGGCCAGGAATAGCGAAATATAAAAAGATTCTCCCAGGGATCACGCCCTACTGTGACTCTGTGAAATTGGTCAGAAGGCTGAAGTTATAAATGGAATAATAGAAGATGATATGGAACAGGAATTAGCTGGTGCTGAGTTAATTCTAGTGGAATGTAGCAGGGGATCAGAATGGAACTCTAGTCAGGTCAAAACCCGCCTAGAAAGACTGTAAGATGTAACATTAATAAAACACTGGTGTTAGCATAGGTATGAAATTATTATCAGAAAGTAAAATAAGATACAGAATTAATTAACTTGGATTCAAAAAGCCTGCTGTTTCTCATTCAATTTACTTCACATTTCATGAAAAATAGAAGAGTCTATTTTAGGAAAAAAAGCTACTCAACGTTCCATCACTGTAAGGATCTCTTTATGAGTGGGTGCCCTGCGTTTTTAATGGGATTTCATACAGAGATGATAATTTGACAAGTAAACAGAATCACAGAATCACAGAACATCAGGGATTGGAAGGGACCTTGAAATATCATCCAGTACAATCTCCCTGCCACAGCAGGATCCCCTAGACCAAGTTGCACAAGAACAAATATCTTTCTCCAGGGGTCACTGTGAAGAGACAGGAGAATGAGTTCTAATTTTAGTTTTAAAAAGAAAAAAAGCGAGGAAAGGCTGACTCAAAATACTAGATGGTCTGACTTTCATACTCTGACAAATGGATGAATGTCTCATTAACAAAGACGACCATCTGATACTCTTGAAATAAACTTACAGTAACAAAAATCATAATGAGAGAATGAGGAAGAACACATTTCTCCCTATCCCTTTCAGATTTGAATAGAATGTCTCTTCACACACAGCATCACACAGAACATCAGAGATTGGAACGGACCTTGAAAGATCATCCAGTCTAATTTCCCTGCCACAGCAGGATTACCTACACCAAGTCACACAGGAACACATCGAACCAGATTTTAAACCAGAGAAGGAGACTCCACAACCTCCCTGGGCAGCCCCTTTCAGTGCTCTGTCACCCTCACTGGGAAGAAGGTCCTTCTCATATTGATGAGGAACCTCCTCTGTTCCAGCTCACACCCACTGCCCCTTGTCCTATCATTAGATGACACAGTGCAGATGCTCTGTGACTCTGTGACCTGATCTAGGGAATCCTGTTGTGGCAGGGGGATTGGACTAGATGATCTTTTGAGGTCCCTTTCAATACCTAATTTTTCGTGATTGTGCGATTAACCTTCTTTCTGCTTTATTGAGAAGCTCTGGGATTAACAGTCTCTCCCTGAATACACAATTCCTCCCCAAACCAGCAACTCTGGTGTGGTAGTTTGCCTTGTCAAACATTACCTTACAATACATTTTAGGGAATTGTACAGACAATTAAACAGAATCATAGAATCATAGAATCATTACGGATCGGAAGGGACCTCGAAAGATCATCTAGTCCAATCCGTCTGCAACAGCAGGATCACCTAAACCAAGTCACACAGGAACCTGTCCAGTCGGGTCTTGAACATCTCCAGAGAAGGAGACTCCACAACCCCCCTGGGCAGCCTGTTCCAGTGCTCCGTCACTCTCACCGTGAAGAAGTTCCTTCTCAGGTTGATGTGGAACCTCCTATACTCTGTTAAATACTCAGAATTGCTTCTCCTCTCCACACCTCCCACCAAAAAAAGCCTCCAAGGAAGCAAAGTGGCTCCTGTGAAGGCAACAGGAATTTTTTCTCCAGTGTCCTTGCCCAAGATGATACCTAACACCTCTCTAATTTTAGATGTGGCAAAGTAACATCCCGTAAGCAAGAGGAAAGAGAATATCAGACGGAAAAGAACGCGGCTCACTGCAAAAGGTTACGTGGTGTCTCAATTAAAATGTTTAGAAAGGAGGATCAACTAGAAGAGATAATAAACATTATTTGCTACTAACTGACTTGTCATAATAACAAAAGCAGTAACGTTTAAGGCCTGGAAGGATTAAAATCTGTATTAGCTGAAGTCTTTGAACACAGTCCCATAAACCTTACCAAAAAGTATCATTTTCCTAGCTAGGGAATAGCCTTTAGTAATTTGTGCTTCTGACGGGTGGTGGTTCAAGAGCTCCAGACCCTACCAGTACAGCACAAGAAACAAGAGCATCTACACTTAATTTTTCTGGAAAGATATGCTCACTCCTGTTCACTTTATCACCAACTCGAGGAGAAGCTGTAATTATAAATATATACTAGATACATATATTTTTATAGAATATTTATATATATGATGTAGAATATGTATTTTTATATATATATAATGTCTTTTTATATATTTACATGTTTATTGTATATATTTTATTATATATAAAAATATCTATAGAAAATGCATAGGAACTAACTGCCTGATAACATTAAGATAATAAATGTAAGCTCAAAGGACAACTGCTGATTTGCACATCTGGTTCCCATCTCAGAAGAAGCACATTAGCGTTTACTTCCTGCACCTCAGTAGCAGCAATCAAATGGTCCAGCATAAATGTACTGTGTTAAAAGGGATCAGTCAGGAAATTTTTCTACTCCCAGCAGAAGTTATCCTCTGATATCGTCTGAGATGCCCCACCACTACAACAAACTCTGTTATACAGACAATAGGAGGGAAGTTGCAAGTCTTGAAGTGACACTCAGGATCACTCAGAGAAAGAACAAAAGAACAGAACTTAAAAACCCCAAGTAAATTAAATAATCTGGTAAAAAAATTATTCATGTAATAATTTTATTTTGTAATTATTTTTATTTAATTATTTAATGAATTTTATTTACTTGTTATTAAATAATTAATTTGCTTAATAATATAAAGATGTTATCTTCATTTGCTAGGAATATAATAAACAACAATCAATTTAACTGATAGCACATTCAAAGACCCCTATCATTGCTCTTACTTGCTCTCTCAAAAGGAAGCAATGTTTGTCCATTTCAAACCTAGTTCAAATGCCCCTAACAGTTTAGAGTATGATTCTCTCTTGTCTGAAAACAAGCCTATCAGAATACTATAGAAAGAGTCAGCTAATCTGCATTTTCATTGATCTGCCTCCACTTGATCCAACATATGTTATTATGATAACATAACCTTCAGGAAAACATTCCAAATGCTTACAAAACACCTAACGCCCTAATTTTCAACTACATTATGGCCTAATTTGTACAAATTGTAGGACTAGTGTTTTCAGTGCTGGATGAATATTTGTTCTCCAGAAACGTGTAATCAACACATTGTGTAAGAAAAACCCAACATTCCTGATAGGCAACAGATTAATTTTTATCCTCAGAACTACTTCCAGAAAATCTTACCAGACGTAAACTGTGTAATAGAGGATAATTCCATTTGGCTCCGGCGGAGGTTTCCATGACAACTTCACAGTGACACCCGACAACTGTTTTACAGAGAGGGATTCGGGAGGAGAACTAGGAGCTGTAAAACGAGAGAACAGGCCACAACGTCTTGTTAAACAGCCAAGATCGATGGGGTACGCAGCATCCTTGAATAGGTTTTTAATTGTTTGTGATGGAAAGCGAACTTTGTACCGCGGCGGTACAGTATCCATCAACTAATGTTAAGGCACAGCTTCTTTTCCTTTTTCTGACAGATGACAAAGGAAGATTTTTCATGGTGCTGTTAGAACATCTGTTTCTGTGATTCAATGGAAAAAGTACTTCATGAGAAAACAGAGCAACGGGTAGGTCACAGCGAGTCACCTACTGTCCGAGCGCATTGCTGTAATTCTTCTCCCCCTTTCCAGTAAAAGCAAGAGCTTTATAGATTTGTACACATGTAAAGGAGAGCAAAAGAGTTCCCCTGAGGAAACAAAGGTGCTGTGAAAAATTATACGTAGGTGGAACAATGGATAAGCTTGGCAGTGAGCAATGATAAAAGTGGGGGATACCAGGCAGCGGTAAAACCTCTTCACTCAATCATACCAGGACCACATTCACACATTAAACATGACACAAGGGCAAACACACAGACTGAGAGGCACTGACTGAGCACCTTAAAATTCATTTTGAGATGAACTTTACGTGACACCGTATCACAACTGTGTGGGTAAGCACAGTTAGACCACATCTGACTTAATTACACCAACTGCATAAATATTTCTGAGGAAAACCACACCCATGTGTACAGAAGGGAGAGCACTTTGTTATGAAGGAGTGCATATTTCCCTGCATCTTAATCCACTGGTAGATGCATCACGGTGTAGGCATATTAGAATTCCTTTTGTTTTTCTCAAATTAAAGCAAAAAAAAGCATCATGCCCTAAAAATTCAGATCATAGCTGTAGTCATGCATGAAAATCGAGGGTATGAGCATAGCTATTAGCAAATCTACGAAGCATTTGGTCTGAACCTTGGAACACTGTGTTCCTCTGAGTAAAGAACATGTGGTGCATTAGAAGTATTGTTGGTTTTTGGTTGTTTCCTCTTTCACTGTGTCAGAAAGTTGGCATAAAGGCCTCACAGCTCTGTTCCATTTCAGAACAAAACAGGTTTGTCGCAAACAAAGGTTTCACTGAATGTCTGTGTTTACCAGGGAAAAATACGGACAGCTGGATTTAATGTTTTACTTGTGACATTATCCTCAGAGGCTCTACAATAAAAGATCTGTCATACTGCGGATCTCATATCTTTTTCACATGTCTAGCTCATTCTACAGTTCTTATTCAGAGGATATTTGTTGCTGAAGAATAGAAACTCCATTGCTGTAAGCAATCAAAAGTTGCTTTATTCAAGACATGGACTTATACAGACTAGCTGTTGCCAGTGAGATCCTGCAGCACTGGTCTAGGGGATCCTGCTGTGGCAGGGGGATTGGACTGGATGATGTTTTGAGGTCCCTTCCAACCCCTACTGTTGTGTGATTACTCCTGAGCAAAGGATTATTACTGACGGTTTGAGTATAAGCTCACTGACACATCAGAGACGTGCAAAGATCCATCACCATCAAAGCTGCACCTTAGCAAAGTCAGTAATGCTGAAGACATTAAGGCAGAATCCGGGAAGGGGTGGTGGGATGTTTCTATGAACGTTACTTTAGCCTGTGCTCCCATCCTTAAGGAATGGAAACAGTCAGATGCTGAATCCTCCAAAACGTGACCCACAGCTCACAGAACCACAGAACATGAGGGATTGGAAGGGACCTCGAAAGATCATCTAGTCCAATCCCCCTGCCACAGCAGGATCCCCTAGACCAAGTCGCACAGGAACAGCTCCTGTGTTCAGATTCTACTTTGAATTCATTTTCAGCATTCCCTGCTGCAGAACTAAGTACTCAAAGTACAAATATTCTTAGATTTTATACAGAGAGACAGAGAGAGACAGACGGAGAGAGATAGAGAGATGGAGAGAGAGACAGACATATTTAAGTAGATGTATAGATACGTTTGTGTGCATGGATGTCAATACAGATCTATAACCACAAAGATATATATAAAAACTACATGTGTCTGACAAATGGTAACATGAGTTTTCAACTACATCCAGCCAAGGAGACATTTCAACTTCTACTCCGACTTACCATCTTCATCAGTCAGCACAAGCAGAGGTGAGCTGCGAAGTCCCTCTCCCACTGCAGTACTAGCAGACACTTCAACAGTATATTCCGTATACTTCTTTAAATCTGAATAAGGAAGAATTAAATAAACCAAGCATTATGTGGGGCAAAAAGAGGTTTGTATTGAACCATAAGTTGTTCTGAAATATCACACAGTCCCATCACGCTAATCTGTGTCTTCAGAGACAGAAGGAAACATCAGGAAAACTTGACCATGAAGCATTCTGTATGAATAAAACAAAGGGCAAAGCCCTAATCCTGGTTTATATTTCATACTCCTAGAATGCTTTTATGGTTTCTCCTTGGCTGTACTCTGAAAAAGTACTGATTGAGGTAATGAGCTCCCAGCGCTACCTTCTGTAAGATCCCTCAGTAATGATGAAAACATACGAAAAACTGCAAACGTGAGTGGAAAGGTAAGTATTCAATTTTACCCAGAAGAGATATCAGAAAGATATGTAGGTGACTGGATACGCAAAGAAATCTACAGAAACTTCTCGTACTTCAAACATCTGAAATACAATGAGATGTGCGTCAGACTCTACTGTTCGTGGCGCATCCCACCATATTACAGCAGGACACAACAGGCTGCTTCTCAGGATACGGAGTAATTAACTGGATAGAAGGGTAAGAAATGTCCAACCAATGAATGAATTGACCTGCGTCAGTCTATTGATCCCTTCAAAGAACAACGTACTGTTGCCCTAAGTTCCAGATGATTCTATACTGGCCTGTAATACGCAGTATCAGAAGAGTGGTGTTTATGACTCTCTGCTCGGTTCCGTTAATCCTCTTGAGATAGACTGTGTAGGTTTGTATGAGTCCATTTGGAACGGACGGTGGGAAAAACGACAGTTCGATTTCTGTGGATGAGATGTTCCTATAGGTTATGTTTTCTGGTGCCGAATCGGGAACTAGAAGACAAAATTGAGACTCATAGCAGATTTCAGTCAGCTTCATTAACGCGTTAAGCACCTCCTTAAACTGGTTTACATGAAATACATTGTAAACACCTGGATTTTTGTCTTATTTTGTGTACAAAATGATTGGAAGATCCGAAACGCAGACACACACTGTAACAACAAGGCATGGGATATTTGAAGAAGATGACTAATTGAAATCATCTGAAAATGGAGCACATTACTAAACTTTCCTTAAAACACTCCATAACTTGGGGTATTGCAGCTGTAGTTACCTATTGTTAAGAGATTCTCCATGTTGTAACCTTCTTCCTTTTCCCTGGACAATCTATACCAACAGTATGAAAACTTGTATGGCAAGACAGAGGCAGTCTAACACGCTGCTGTAAGGGCCCTGAAAGCAACCCCATTCCTGAAGGTTTGACTGCTGAGGCTCATCTTAGTAGTAGTGAAGCCAAAGACTGTCTCCTCTCTCCTGGTGACAGGATCCAAAGCAACGTTTCAGTGAGCCACAGGCAGAGTTGACCACGAGGCTCCTAGAAGCTGCTTTCAGCTGGGGCTCTTGTGCTTTGCCCCATCTGAACTATAGCTCCTGCTGCTTCACTGCCAAGGGTATTCTTGCCCATGCACCTGCAGCCTGAGGTCGCAGCCTGACCTCAGCTTGGCCTAATCACTACAGAACTGACAAGCTGTCACTGGGCTGCATCTGACCGAGTTAGTGTCACTCAACCTGCTACTCACTTTCCTGGCTCAACCTCAGACTTGTCTCGTTAACGTGGAGTGTCTGGCAACCTGGACTCCAGCCTGCCACCCCCAGACCTGCTGTGGCAGAGGGATTGGACTAGATATCTTCTGAGGTCCCTTCCCATCCCTATTGTTTTGAAATTCTGTGATTCCCACTTTTATCTTTACTTCTTTATATTTCCTTACTTTTGTATATAAAAAACAGGGTTCAAACGTACTGTTTTGCAAAGCAAACCTGTATGTTTAAAATTTATTAAACTGATCTGGTCATCAAAGGTCACCACAAACCACTTAACTGTGGAATATTTACATTTTAAAACAAACAGCTCTATACCTACTCACCAGTTTCAGAAGTCCTCACAAGAAGTGGGAAAGATGACTGATTTCCATGGCCAAGTCTGGTGAATGCCCTTACAGAGATGTTGTAGAGAGTATATGGCTTCATTTCACTTAGTGATACACTCGTGGATGAGACATTTTTAATAAATACATCACTGGAATCACTGTACAGAACTTCATAGTGAGTTATGAGCCCATTAGGCTGCTCAGGTGGTAGCCAACTCAGATTAATTTCTGTTGCAGTTACATTTACTAATTGCACATTTTGGGGTGGGGAGTCTGGTTCTGCAATACAGAAATCAAAGAGAAACAACCAACCTTCAGAGACTTTCAAATTACAGATTATATGACCGATCTCATAAACCTTTTGGATTCCAACATTTAGATCAGCTAACTGTGCCACAAACACTATATTCACTCATTCGCTCTGCTTCTCAAAGCCTTCCCAATTTCTGACCACCGTATGTCTTGTTTTCCACTCTTAAAACCAGGCAATTTTTGTATCCTAGACACTTTTGCTTTTTTGGAATATCTTTTCTTATCCATTAAATGTCATTTATTAAGACTCATAGAATCATTCAGGTTGGTAAAGACCCCCGGGATCATCGAGTCCAACTATCAACCCTGCTCTACAAGGTCACCCCTAAACCAGATCCCCCAACACTATACCTCAGTGACTTTTAAACACATCCAGGGATGGGGACTCACCGCCCACCCTGGGCAGCCCAGCCCAGTGCCTGACCGCTCTCTCTGTGAAGAATTTCTTCCTGATGGCCAGACTAGCAGTCCCCTGGTGCTGAAGAGCCCAGCACCAACATCTCTAGTGTCCTTTCATACAGCTGTAGAGAGCAAGAGGTCTCCCCTCAGCCTTCTCTTCCTCAAACTAAACAGTTCCAACTCTCTCTCTCCTCATCAGATTGCTTCTCCAGGTCCTTGCCCAGCTTTGTTGCCCTCCTCTGCCATTGCTCCAGCACCTCAGNGATCCCCCAACACTATACCTCAGTGACTTTTAAACACATCCAGGGATGGGGACTCACCGCCCACCCTGGGCAGCCCAGCCCAGTGCCTGACCGCTCTCTCTGTGAAGAATTTCTTCCTGATGGCCAGACTAGCAGTCCCCTGGTGCTGAAGAGCCCAGCACCAACATCTCTAGTGTCCTTTCATACAGCTGTAGAGAGCAAGAGGTCTCCCCTCAGCCTTCTCTTCCTCAAACTAAACAGTTCCAACTCTCTCTCTCCTCATCAGATTGCTTCTCCAGGTCCTTGCCCAGCTTTGTTGCCCTCCTCTGCCATTGCTCCAGCACCTCAGTATCTTCCTTGTACTGAGGTGCCCAAAACTGGACCCAGTATTCAAGTTGCAGCAAAAAATCCTCTCTTTTGTCTATTGCCGTCACAGAGACAGGCTGGTTCCTTCAAATACTCTAGACTTCCTCAAATTAAAGTTAATTAACTTTAGCTGAATGCCCTCTCACTGCTTTGCTCTTAAATAACCACCTATCTCATGTCACTCAACCAGCCAGTGAACCAAGAAAGGGACTGGATGCACCATAACTAAATGCCCTTTAGTTTACTGATACAGCTGCTAATTGATGACCATGACGATCCGTGAAAATCCTGCATGCACTGATGTGAAGGTCATGCACAAAACACACCCAGATCTCAGACAGCGTGTTGGCTAGATCTGCTGGCAGGGTGTGAGTTCACATGACTTCCATGAGCTGGTAATGCACAGCAATGTTAAAGGACTAAGTGGGCTGCACTTAATAAAATCAGCTCTGACTATAAACTTCAGTTCCTCTGAAGCACCAGGAAATAACCTATGAATGTTTCTTTTAAATAGACTAAGAACCCAGGATTCTGTGGTTCAGTTTGTGTACAAATACCTATACCCAGATATCTCAGAATTTATGATGGATGTTTTTGTGCACAAACCACTTTATTCCTGACTTCTAAGCCTGTGAATGAAATTTTGAGGTATAACAGAACACTACTTTCTGGATAACAAAATTGCCCACAGGGGTATTCCCCATGGGAAGAAGTTACTTTTAAGTTGAAATGCAATTTATCCAGCATGGTAAAATATGGAAATAGAACAGCCTAATATCTTCTCTCCTATCAGAAGTTCTCTCAGACAGACGTGGAGAATCTTTTATCTGGAGACATCTCGTCCTTCAAGAGTGAAAAAAATGTCACAGGGTAGATTTAGACAAGATATAAGGAGGAAATGTTTTACAACAAGGGTAGTGAAACACTGGACAGAGATGTAGATGTCCCATCCCTGGAGGCATTCAAGGTCAGGTTGGATGGGGCTCTGAGCAACGCAATGGGATTTCCCTGCTTACAGACTCACAGAATCACTCTGGTTGGAAAAGACCCCTGGGATCATCGAGTCC
Source organism: Rhinopomastus cyanomelas (assembly GCA_013400115.1). Taxonomy (NCBI): domain Eukaryota; kingdom Metazoa; phylum Chordata; class Aves; order Bucerotiformes; family Rhinopomastidae; genus Rhinopomastus; species Rhinopomastus cyanomelas. The sequence goes on along the minus strand of VXBP01005367.1, from coordinate 707,352 downwards.
AACTGTCTACCCTACCTTACAAGTTCACCCATAAACCAGATCCCTCAACACCTCATCCAAATGATCTTCAAACACATCTAGGGATGGTGACTCAACCACCTCCCTGGGCAGCCCAGTCCAGTGCCTGACCACCTTTTCTGGGAAAAATCTAGTCAAACCTACCCTGTCGTAACTTGAACCCAGTCCCTCTTGTTCTAGCACTAATTGAGCTAGAGCAATGGCTGTAAGTTGCAGCAGAGGAGGTTCCGCCTCAACACAAGGGGGAACTTCTTTACTGTGAGGGTCACAGAGCACTGGAACAGACTCCCCAGGGAGGTCGTGGAGTCTCCTTCTCTGGGGACTTTCAAGGCCCGCCTGGATGCGTTCCTCTGTGTTAGATAGTTTTGTCCTGCTCTGACAGGGGGGTTGGACTCGATGATCTCTTGGGTCCCTTCCAACCCCTAACATCCTATGATCCTATGATCCTATGATAATTACTTGTGAGATGAGACCAGCACCAACCTCTCCACAACATCATTTCAGGTAGTTGTAGAGAGTGATGAGGTCTCCTCTCAGCCTCCTCTTCTTCAAACTAAAGAGCCTCAGCTCTTTCAGTCTTCCCTCATCAGATTTATTCTCCAGGCCCTTCATCAGCTTAGTTGCCCTCCTCTGCACCTGCTAACCACAGTAGGTTGTACTAGATGACCTTGGAAGGTGCCTTCCAACCCAAAATGCTCTACAATTCTATGAAAAACAACCACATACAGTATAATTCTGGCAGGGGGATTGGACTAGATGATCTTTCGAGGTCCCTTCCAATCCCTAACATTCTGTGATTCTATCTGTACACTACATCCCCCCCTTTCCTGAAGAAGCACATACAAATCATCACTGCAAACAATGTATTTACCATCTTCAGGTGTTGTCACGAACACATCATTCTCTTCAGACAAAGCACTTTCTCCCACTATGGTAGAGGCTGCCACTCTCATTTTATAGTGTGTGTACTTCTTTAAGCCTGAAAAGATGAAGTAAAAAAGTCTTGACCGCTGACTTCTTAAATACATATTTTCTTTGTAAATACTGGTTACTATTCTAGGAGGTTTTTGCACACATCTGTCACCTAAAGGAATATATGTAATGCTGTGTACTTGGGGAGAGTCAAATAAGCACTCAGTCACATCAACACATTTACAAATAAGTCAACTAGCTTCCAGTCTGTAAATATATCTAAGAATTTAGTTGTTAAAACAAAGGCTGTGGATGTGGACACACAAATATGTGTTTTCCTTCTATTGGCATTACTCCACTGAGCGTAAATAAATGTCTAGAACCACAAGAGAAACACATTTCCTTCAATTGCTATCAAAGACATTACCTCTAAAAGAAGCAAATTGCTACTGTCAGATAAATGCTGTGAAAAAAAAATCAAGTCTGAAAAAGAATCAACAATTTAGGAATCATAGAACTGTTCAGGTTGGAAAAGACCCTTGGGATCATTGAGTCCAACCATCAACCCTACTCTACAAGTTCACCCCTAAACCAGATCCCCCAACACATCTAAGTAACTTCTAAACTCTTCCGGGGACGGGGACCCAACCACCACCCTGGGCAGCCCAGTGCAGCTTCTGAATCTTTTCCTATGTGGAAAAAAAAAAGCTGAGGAAAAAAAATCCAAGGAGAAATCCATTTCACAAATGACTACTCAGCACATTTCACACATTTCTTCTCGCCTTACCCAGTGCTCTCCTCCCATTTCACGTTCCCTACATACCCCTCCACAGCAGACAAGTCTGCCGGCAGCATTCCAACTTTGCTTTTAAACGCGGTCGGGTGCTGTGTGTATCCACAGGGGATATTTTGTTCACCTCCTTTGCAAATGGTTACGCTACATATAGTTGGGGAAAATAACTTTGCTTTTGGCAAATATAGCATAAAAAGTATCAATCAATCAAATGACACTTAATCTAGGTGATCCTGCTGTGGCAGGGGGATCTCAAGGTCCCTTCCAATCTCTAATGTTCGGTGAACTTTGTGGACACAGTACCTGTCATCAACAAGCTGTTGTTTGACGTTGTCATGTGGAATGCTCTTCTTGTATCCAGTTCCATTGCGTAAACGGTGTAATGAATTATCTTCCCGTTTGGATTCGCTGGAGGATCCCAACAGAGCAAAACAGAGGAGGAGCTAATGTTCTTGTAAGATATATTCTGTACTGAGCTTGGAACTTAAACAAAAACATAAACAAGAGAAAACTAAGAAAATTTATTCTTTTTTAAAGAATCACAATGCTAAGTAAAATGTTCAGTGAAAGAAGTCATGTGAGTAAACTTTGATGGCATCAGAGTCACAACGTTTTACCTTGTTCTCGTGTCCTGACCACAAGAACTGATGGTGGTCCTTCTCCAACAGCAGTAAAAGCAGACACACTGATGGTGTAGTCTGTGAAAGGTGTGAGGCCCCTTATAACATAGGACAGCTCTTCATCCCAAGTGTTAATGGGGTACTGATTATCTGTGACTAAATGGAGAGAAATGGTTACTTATTTACACAGAACCACAGAACATCAGGGATTGGAAGGGACCTCGAAAGACCATCCAGTCCAATCCCCCTGACACAGCAAGATCCCCTAGATCAAGCTGCACAGGGACATATCCAGGCGGGTTTTAAAAGCCTCCAGAGAAGGAGACTCTTCAACCTCCCCTGGCATCCCTTTCCAATGCTCTGTCACCCTCACCAAGAAGTTCCTGCTCATATTGATGTGGAACCTCCTATGTTCCAGCTCACACCCACTGCCCCTTGTTCTGTCACTAGATGACACCGAGCAGAGCCTGGCTCCATCCTCCTGACACCCGCCCTTTCCATATTTATAAACATTAATGGGGTCAGCCCTCAGTCTCCTCTCTTCAAGCTAGAGACCCAGCTCCCTCAGCCTTTCCTCATGAGGGAGGTTTTCCACTCCATCATCTTCTTGGCTCTGCGCTGGACTCTCTTCAGCAGCTCTGTGTCCTTCTGGAACTGAATAGCCCAGAACTGCACACAGCATTCCAGATGTGGTCTCACCAGGGCAGAGCAGAGAAGGAAAACCTCTCAACCTTCTAACCACCCCACATCTGATGCACCCCAGGATGCCACTGGCCTTCTTGGCTACAAGGGCCCATTGCTGGCTCCTGGTCATCCTGTCAGCCACCAGGACCCCCAGGTCCCTTTCTCCTACACTACTCTCCAACAGGTCAGTCCCCAACCTATCCTGGTACCTGGGGTTGTTCTTGCCCAAATGCAAGACTCTCAACAGATCCTGTTGAAAATGTGCCTTTAACTACGATAACAATGACTAAAAAACTAATACTCATGTGCTAGATTACAAGACAGGGGACTGGACCAGATGCTCTTTCTAGGTCCCTTCCAATCTCTAATGTCCTGTGATTCTGTGAAAACTGTCAGCAACATCTGTTAGCAACTCTGGACCTCAAACTGAATGAGGACATGAAAACAATATTCACATTTAAAATCCTGTACATTTTCTCTGTATGATAAAGATACTTCAGGATTAACAGAGTATAGAAAAAAAGAACCACTGTAGTTCAAAACAACGGGTTACATTCAGGATGCTGATAGTACTTGAAGAGTTCAGTGACTTCAATTTAAAAAAAGATGTTAAAAAAACAAAACCATGTCTTCCCCTCTCTTCCAAACTCGGGGAAAAAATGCACAGTGGTATTTTAAGTCTCTGCCTGTCAACTGAGAGCTGCTTAATGATTTGTAAATGTCCCTCTTGGTAAAGAAGCCCTTGTCTATTGATAATACAGAACAAGTGTGCACACTAATGACATCAGCATGTCACAGGGTCATCTCCACCTGTTTGTCACCCATACAGCCAAGTTGTAACTTTCTGACCTATTTACCTTCACTGACATTTGAAAACCTATTAGTCAAAAGGCTCAGAGAAATCAAGGTCTCTGAAGGGCTTGGAGATATGTTAATCCCTGACAATCACACCTGCTTTGGCAACTGTAATAACTGATTGTCTATGCAGCTTGCTTGATGGCTTTTGGGCGCTCCTCTCACTAGGAACAAGGTCAGCTGGGTGACAAGGGGCTAGTTGCTGCCTGTGTGGCATTTCCATTTGCTTCAGAATGTTATTTGGTAGTTACAAAACCCGACTCCAGCAAATGACCCATCCATAATTTGCTTGAACCGTGCGCTAAAGATCATATCTGGGACAGCGATGGGGGTCCCTCAGAAAACAAGAACAGGTAGAACAGCATCTTACCCGAATCAGAACGCAATTCCATGTCTCCATCCATACCAGGCAAACTATCACCAGACACACTCGTAAATATCACTGGGGAATCTGCTGGAACGCTGGAAAACATCTCTGCTGAACCTTCATACAACTCATTGGCTGCTTCCATTGGATTCCAAGAGGGAGAGGGTTTGATGTTCTCATTTATCGTGTATGGATCCAAGGAATCAATCAAATACTAAAAATCAGGAATATAAAAGGAAATCACAAAACTCATCATCACTAAAGTTATTGAATTAAATTGATATAATCCTTGGAAATAGTGTTTCTATGTTTGTGCATGTATACTCTCTATAAATCACAGAATCACAGAACATTATGGATTGGAAGGGACCTCGAAAGATCATCTAGTCCAATGCCAGAGCCTGTCTTTCGAGGTCCCTTCCAACCCATAATGTTCTGATTCCGTGTGATTCATACTTCCTTAAAACAATAATTAACTTTGCAAACTACTGTATTTGTCATTAAGAATCCCTCTATCTTATCACATTTACTAATGACTATTTTTGAAACAACCACCACATAGAGAGGTTCACAGGATGAAAGAAACAAAAATTGTCTGTCGGAGAGTGATGGCAGTACATAGAAGGGGAGCAAGAACTACAAAAAGATGGCAAAGAAAATGTAGAAAATGGTGTGTAAGCACTAGATTGTAGTTGTTGTTGTAGAATCTGGTTGGACTCTGTGATCTAGGAGGTGCTTTCCAACCATGATTATTCTGTGATTTGGTGCCCCTTCCAAATCCGGGACTGAATCCAGGGCTCCGGTGTCTTTAAATTGTTCTGCTGTCATCTGCGACTGTTCCCCACTCACACACATGGCCCCCTTCACTGCCAAAAAGAGATGCTTTCATAGTGATGTAACTAACACACATTAGCCCTCTCCTTACAGACTCACAGCAGAGAGAGGGCAAAGTAGCTTTTCTATTGCTTTATCTAGGGTGAGTTTAACCACAGGCAGAGGTACAACCTCCGTCTCACCTGAGTCCTAACACGTAACAACTATATACACCCCATGTTCAACAGCTTTTATAGCTAATTAGTAAACCCTGTGCAATTACTTTTTGCTTCTAAAGATTTTACACATGTAAGACAAAGGGTTTTTTATTGCTACGTGCGATTGGATCTAGGCGGTCCTGCTGTGGTGGGGGGACTGGACTAGATGATCTTTCAAGGTCCCTTCCAATCCCTACTGTTCTGTGATTCTGTGAGTACCACTAACACTACGTATCTGACAGTTCATATCCTGTAGGTGCTCTAAGCTTGCATCAGTGAAGTCCTAAATGACGCTTATTATGATTTGTTTTGGTTTTTAATTAGAAAATTGTTACAACAAGGCAGCAATGATGCTATGCTAGGAACTCAAAAGTTAGAAAATCCTACCATTAAAACATGTCTCTGTAGGCAGTTTTCATTTCTTTCTGTGTCTACTAAGATAAAATCTTTAATTACAGAGTTATAGGCTTTAATTTTCTATGGCTGCCTGTCTGGTTTAATGAGCAGGTCCCTCATCCTCTTTTTCCCTCCCCCTTACTCCTTGTTTAATCACAGAGCATCGGGGATGGGAAGGGACCTTGAAAGATCATCTAGGGAATGTTTGGCTCCAGGGCTGTTTTTAATGTAGACAATTCAATCTGAAAGCAAACTCCTTCACTGAACTCTACCATCAGGAACTTAGTGTGTACATGTAGGTGCCTAGATTGATACTAAGAAGTCCTGTTTTAACTGCGAAAAAACACAAGACTGTGGGCTATGGTTTCCTGCCTTCAGTAGCCAGGACCTTCTGTATCGCCATCACAATTATTTACTGTTTTCATGTTGCAGAAACAGCACTACTGACATCTTTGTAAAACCCAGACAGAGTGTTGTAGCTAATTCCGTTGTGTACCTACCAGATAAGGCAAAGAAGAAATCTACTCTAACGCAGAAATCCATTTCTAAAACAATAAAACAATGTAGACCTGAATACCTTCTTTTTTCCTTCAAGAATAATGTTTTCCAGAGCCGACTCTGTTTGCTGTGCATGTACCAGAACTCTGTACTGGGTAATGATTCCATTTGGTTGTTGTGGCTTCCTCCAAGTGATTTTTATATATGTGGCTTCCACTTCTGCCAGATGTAAATCTGATACAGCACCTGGGACTAAACAGTCAAGAATAAACTCAATTTAATTAAGCATCTCTGATTATTAGATGTGATTACATGGCCAAGAGCAAAGTAGAACAGGCATTTAATAAGTTTCATGTCCTTATTCTGCGAGTTAAACCTATGCTGGTAGATGCCACAGGCATTTTCTTAGTTGCAAAAATACACACAGAGGTTTTTGACATATGGAAAACGTGGAAATGTGGTCAGAACAGGCATTCTGTGGTGTAAATCAGGAACAGGCTACCCAGGGGGTTGTGGAGTCTCTTTCTCTTGAGACGTTTAAAACCCGCACGGAGATGTTCCTCTGTGACTTGGTCTAGGTAATCCTGCTGTAGCAGGGGGACTGGACTAGATGATCTTTGATGTCCCTTCCAATCCCTAACATTCTGTGATTCCTCCTGCTGTGGTACCTTGGCATCAGGCAATGCAACAGTCACTGATGGAGATGTTTTCAACAGCCATCTGGAAAGTCTGCTGTCTTGAGACACTGATTCTGTTTTTTGTGGCTGCATCCTGAGGCGCAGACAAATAACCCAGCACAGTCTCACACACTTGTAAGATAGAACTGCATTTCTAGGCAGCAAAGGCCTGAGTAGTCTATTCTACCTGGTGAGGAGGCTACTGGAAGCCAAACCTCCCAAAGTACAGAACCAACCGCCTGACTGGCCCAGGACAAGCTCTCTCAATCACCGAATCACAGAATCAATTAACCTCTTGGGTTGGAAGAGACTTTTAAGATCATCCAGTCCAGCACCACCAGGTCACCACTAAATCATGTCCCTAAGCACCAGATCCACAAGTCTTTTCAATACCTTCAGGGATGCTGGCCACACCTGTGCCCCAGGAATCCCATTCAGTGCTCAACAACCCTTTCCATGAAGAATAGCTGGTCAGCAGGAGAAGGGAAGTTCTGGTGCCCTCGGACTAGGCCTTTGTGAGGCCTCACCTCGAGTACTGGGTTCAGTTCTGAGACCCTCATGACAGGAGAGACATTGAGGTGCTGGGACCTGTCCAGACCAGAGCGACCCAGCTCGTGAGGGGTTTAGAGAAGTTCAGTAAGAACCCGACCTGAATGACTCTACGATTTGATCCGTCCGGGTCCCCTCCAACCCCTGACGCTCTGATTCCTTGAGACGCTGGGGCCGAACAAACCGGCCGCGGAGATTCCCGCGCTTTTCTTTCTTTCTTTTCCGCTTGCTGCCACCTAGCGGCCGAGAGCGGGACCTGCGCCCCGGGAGGGACTGGAAACGCCAGCGCTTCCGGAAGCAGGGAGTCACAGCGACAGCGTGTGAGCTCGGTAACGATGAGGAATCAAATCAACGTCCTGCTTTGCCAGGTCCTACCAGAGAATCACACAGCAGCAGGGATTGGAAGGGACCTCGAAAGATCATCTAGTCCAGTCCCCCTGCCACAGCAGGATCCCCTAGATCAAGTTACTAGATGCCCGTGAGCAGAGCCTGGCTCCATCCTCCTGACACCCACTCCTCACATATTTATCAGCACTAATGAGGTCACCCCTCAGTCTCCTTTTACCCAAGCTCAAGAGACCCAGCTCCCTCAGCCTTTCCTCATCAGGGAGATGTTCCACTCCATCATCTTTGTGGCTCTGTGCAGGACTCTCTCCAGCATCTCCATGTCCTTCTGGAACTGAGTGGCCCAGAACTGGACACAATACTCCAGATGTGGTCTCATAATCCACTGGTACTTTACTTCAGAAGTATCTGAACAGGTCCGAAGGGAAAACTAAAGCAATTAATCTTACACAGCCCTTTTAAGTCACTTGTCTGTGTTTACTTACCATCTGCAGGAGTGAAAACTGTCAGGTTAGTCTTTGGCCCTACTCCAGCGCTTGTCTCAGCTCCCACATACACATAGTATGTTGTAAACGGCACGAGGTTACTGAAAACAAACTTGTGATCTTTTGTGCTGTTATCCAGAACGTGACCTGGAATGAAAAACGAAGGGATTCTAACCCAGAAATGAGCACAGTCCCAGGCACTTCGCAGGGTGCTGACCGATGCAGAGCTCAATTTGGTTGTGAAAAAGCTAAGCTTCGTTAGAAAAAACACTGGCTGGGGAAAAGGAACAACAGAACAACTTTTAAAAGTCACCGTGAAGCAGGCATGGCTTTTAAGAGGAAGGCATTTCTTTTGTTGATAGATTAATTGCTACTCCTTTTCCTGTGAAGTCCCATAAAAACATTAGTATCTTTAAGTTCTTGAGAACTTAATATAAGTTCTTAATAACTTAATAAGTTTATTATTAAAATTAATATAATTAAGTTCTTAGCTAATTACAAGCAGTTACATAATTTCTTTATAGATGCATGTTCAGAGTTTAAAAAATTACAGAAATGTCACAGTGGACTCATAGAGTTGGTTGTATTCAACACAGGAGTCAAAATCCTCCAGGAATCTTTAATAAGTAAAGAGTTAAAGTAAGATACAATGTGATTTTAGATCATATTCATCTCCTTAAAGATGCACTGGGAGGAATAAACTTAGAAACTTCAAGACAAGTTGACTCCATTGATTAATTCTTGAGTAATCTAAAAATTATTTAAAAGTCTAGTAGTAAAGAGGATCCAAAACATGGCTTTCAGTTACTCATTTTTGATTGTCAGGGACACAGACAATTATCCCCCAAAAGAAAAAGAAATAAAACCATCAGTCCAGACTTACCAGACAGTCCATAGAGTTCGACTCTGTAACTAAACTTCCCTGTTACTATTCTTGGTGGGTCCCACATCACCGAGAAAGACTTTGCTGTAACATTGCTCTTGGCAAAGTTTTGTGGTGGATCCTCTGGAACTTAAACAACATTGGAAAACATCTTTGAACATAAAGTAATTGATATTAGGATTTCCAAGAACCACATAGCAGACAGCTACATTGAAACATGAATATTCAATGTTCTGAAGGGTGGCTGCACTAGAAGCACTTCTCGTTTTCATGGAACTAGTCACAGTATCAATATCCAATACTCAAGTGATTATGGAATCTGGTCCACATCCCTTTTAAAGTACGCTTTACTGATGTGTTATGAGAGATCACTACTGAGATTAAAATTTGTTGACATCACAGAACATTAGGGATCGGAAGGGACCTTGAATGATCATCCAGTCCAATCCCCCTGCCACAGCAGGATCACCTAGATCAAGTTGCACAGGAACATGTCCAGGTGGGTATGAAATGTTTCCAGAGAAGGAGACTCCACAACCCCCTGGGCAGCCCCTTTCCAGGGCTCTGTCACCCTCATTGTGAAGAAGTTCGTTCTCAGACTGATGTGAAACCTCCTATATTCCAGCTCACACCCACTGCCCCTTGTGCTATCATTAGATGACACAGAATTGGACTGGATGATCTTTTAAGGTCCCTTCAAATCCCTGATGTTCTGTGATTCTGTGATCTAAATGGGAGCTCCAAGAAAGCTGGGGAGGGCTTTTTACATGGGTGCATAGTGAGAGGACAAGGGGAAAGGGTTCCAGACTTGAAGGCTGGACATGAGGAACAATTTCTCTCCTGTGAGGGTGTGAGGATGGTGGAACAGGCTGCCCAAGGAAGTTGTGGCTGCCCCATCCCTGGAAGTATTCAAGGCCAGGTTGGCTGGGGCCCTGAGTAACCTGCTCTAGTGAAGGTGTCGCTGCCTGTGCTGGGAGCTTGGAACTAGATGATCTCTGAGGTCCCTTCCAACCCCAACTGTTCTATGATTAAGTAAAGACAGGAGTGCGACACAGGTAAAGACAGATTCAGACTGAAATATTTTACAACATGACTTGCAGCAGGTACTTGGAAGGTTTCATATCAATCCCAGAACCGTATCTCCATTTGCAAGCACCATTTACCTGATTCCGGTGTCCGGACAATCGCACTGTCAATGTAGCCTGGTTCAGTGGTGACTGCAGAGACTTCAAAAAGATAGGTGGTATATGGCCTGAGGTTGGTTATAACAAAACTAATCGGTTCATGCCAAACAGAGCTCATTTGACTTGGTGCCTCTGTGCTCGGTGTAGCTGTCACCCGTGAGGAAACTGTGGATGTGCCAACAGTAGTTGAAGGAGTGGTGGTGCTCCACAGAAATGATTCGCTGTTATCCTATCAGGACAAAATGTGAAACATGATTGGCTGCATCTGTGACCTCAGAGCTGGACCACCTTTGAAGCAATTATCACAGAACACTAGGGATTGGAACAGACCTCAAAAGATCATCTAGTCCAATCCCCCATCTTTTTCAACCATTATACCCAGTCCTGGGCCTAGTTTTAAGTATTTGGGGTTGTACTGAAAAGCAACCTCCACGCTTTTATGTCTCCAAATTCAAATGCAAAACTACACTCCGTGGCTTAGGTCTGTTTCTAATCTAAAAGGTTGCTGGCGCTTACGTTACATTCCGGTAACCTCCCGGACAGCAGCTCCTCTACTTTAGCCAAGACATCCTTCACTACGATTCCGCTTCTTGCATGTTTCACACTAATCTTGAAGCTAGTTATCTTCCCATTTGGTTGCCGAGGGAGAAACCAGATCAGATTTACAGCTGAATAATTTAAGGCTTCGACTGTGAGGTTCACTACTTTACCTGGAGCTTGAAAACAAAGCAAACAAAAGCAGTGAGACAGACATACAAAAGTTCCCCCCTCTGCTTGCTTTATTGGCGTTTCTACCAGCCACATCCCGCATCAAACACATACCAACCACTCACTAGCACATACAAAGTAGCTCACAGGCAAACACCTCTTTTACCCTTTGGTTTAAGAGAGAAATGCAGTTATTTCAGTCTCATAACAGTACAGCAATGAGTTTGATAAACTTCTAATCAGAAATAGAATCACAGAACACTAGGGATTAGAAGGGACCTCGAAAGATCAGCAAGTAGGACAGAAGACACCTGTTCCAGCGAATGAAACAATCAGACGACAATTAGGATTTTATTCTAAACATGTCTGAAACTGTTCAAGTATCAGATGTGCCCTGGACACATTATTTGAACAAACTGAGCAGCTTAAATCAAAATAATTGGCAGTTTCATTAAAATTACCACTTTCTGCAGTCTGAAAGAGAAAAGGGTCGCTAAATACTCCAACACCAGCACTGTTCTCGGCAGCAACCTGTAGAAAACAGAAAAGCCATCTAAGGGAATCTACAGGATTTGTCATCTCAGGGGCTATGAAAACATAAGGATTCAAAGGCTTTTAAACTACAGATATTAAAATACACATTCCTCTTGGAGTTGTAGCATTTAACTTATACACAACATTTACAAGTGAAAAATTAAAATGGAGGAAATGTGAAGCAGTGTAGGAATCGGTGACAACCACGTGTGAACATCCACACGTCAACAGCGCCGAGTCCCTGTTTCACGCTCAAGTCAACAGCAAGAATCACATCAGTAACATCCCCTTTTCTTACCACTATCGCAGAATCACGGCACATTAGGGATCGGAAGGGACCTTGAAAGATCATCCAGCCCAGTCCCTCCCACCACAGCAGGATCCTCTAGATCCAGTTGCACAAGAACATATCCAGGTGAGTTTTAAATGTCTCCAGAGGAGACTCCACAATCCACCCTAGGCAGCCCCTTCCACAGCTCTGCCACCCTCACCGAGAAGTTGTTCCCTATTGTTCTGTGATTCTGTGAAGTTTTACCCTGGCAAAAATCAAAAAGCAACTTTTAAACAAACCGAAAAATGACCACAAAAAAGTAAACAAAGAGCCAGAAGAAAGTGCTCAGGGAAGGAAAGAAGGTCAAGGATTATTCTGAACACATCTGTGAGGTTGGAAAACACGTTTCCACCTGAGCTATTACTGAATCAGTGAGGCTGTTGGTGGGTCAGGCGGTCAGGGCCCCACCAAAGCAGTAGGTAACTTAAGAAGCATTAGCTTGCCAACTGACTTTTGTTCACTCATGAGATAGCAGAGACATGTGGTCACTGCTGGACAGAGGCTGTGGGATTACAAGTCACTTTCCTGAGTTACGTTCTGCTCCAAGGCGAATGTCTGTATCTCCCCTCTACAGTGACAAAAAGTCAAGTACTGCAAATTAAAACAAAAGATTTCAATTGCCCCACAGTTCTCACGTGGAAGATTCACACAAGGAGCTAAGATCTAGATCACTAGAATTCCAAACCCTGACAAGTACTCATAAAGCTTTTACCATAATTTCGTAAGTTGTTCCAGGGTTAAGACTGGTAAGAAGAACTTCCAGACTGTCTGGCTTCGTCGTGACCTGCGTGTGAGCTGTTTGCATCCACGGGCAGACTTCTCTGTATTTAACGATATAGGAGAGAATTCTTCCATTTGGATGCAGTGGGGTGTTCCATGAGAGCAGAATGCCGGCAGAGCCCACTCTTTCACCCGCAAGGAACACAGGGGGCCCAGGATCTACAAGAGAGACCAAAAAAAGTGCTTGTTTTAAAAATAAATACAGACACATACACACAGAGAAAACAATTCTGTGTTCAGACCATGGAGACAGCTTTATAGAATCACAGAATAATCACGGCTGGAAAAGACCTCCAGGATCATTAAGCCCAGCCCTCATCCCAACAGCTCCCTAATCCCTACACTATTCACAGCTTCTATAATCAGATTAAATATTCTGTCAGCATAAACCAGTAAAACTACAGGATTGGACTAGATGATCTTTTGAGGTCCCTTCCAAACCCTAACATTCTGTGAATGTACTGTTCTGTACCAAAAAACACTCTCCTGGCTGGATTCCTGTTACAAAAAATCATTGAGTGAGCTTTTGGACCACTAGGAACATTCTCCTGAAAGAATGTAAACAATGTAATGCTCAAGGTCTTCCTGCACAGAATGGAGTTTAATGCCAATGTAATATCTGAGATGCTTTTCATTTAATATTTAATATTTGAGGCTGCTTTTCATTCTTTTGCCTAGAAACATTCAAAACCAAACTGCACTCTCCTGCAAAATGTGTTTGATATGGCTGTATGCTTTGGAAATGTCTCCAAAGTCTATGGACAGACTAAGGGCATCACTACACAAATAAATCAGACCCTGGATATCAATGAATAACACAATGGCACATTGTTCAAATGCTAATAAATCACTGTCCTTCAGGTCTTCTTATTTTTTAAATACTCAAGGCAACAAGTGAATACAACTCGAATCATAGAATCATTCAGGTTGGAAAAGACCCCCGGGATCATTGAATCCAACCATCAACCCTACTTTACAAGGTCACCCATAAACCAGATCCCCCAACATCACATCTCAGCAACTTTTAAAACACCTCCAGGGACGAGGACTCAATCACCACCCTGGGCAGCCCAGTCCAGTGCCTGACTAAGTCATATCCAGGGCTACTGCTTAGAAAAGATAGACAGAGTAAAAGATCATCTAGTCCAATCGCCCTGCCAGAGCAGGATCACCTAGACCAAGGACTGTTCAAAAGGCTTCTAGCTTCTCTGACAGTGCTGTGCATACATCAAAAAGCTTAAAGAAACCTCAACAAAAATGTCATCAGTCATTATTAACTCACTTGTCACATTGGTAGTCACCGTTCTGCTCGCAGGTGAACTGTACACAGACAAAGAGACCGCAGAAACCGTAACGTTGTAGGTTGTTCCAGGAACAGTACTAGAAACATCAGCCTGAAATAGGACACAGACTTATTTCTCTTGCCCCAAGAATAATGAAAATGAAAAACAAATAAAAACCTGAAGGCCCAAAAGTTTAGGGATTGTATCACAGAATCACAGAGCATTAGGGATTGGCAGGGACCCCGAAAGCTCGTTGAGTCCAATCCCCCTGCCACAGCAGGACCCCCTAGGTCATCACTGAAGGTAACGTGTCGATAAGCTTTTAGAAATGCACAGTATTTACAACACTAACGAGTAGCAGTTCACATCTGTTAGCTGCAGCAGGGTATTGTGCCCTCTTATTTAACTTCCCTCTGTAGGACTTGTATAACATTCAATATTAAACAACAACAAAATTAACTATTCATTTTATCCCAGATCCACCTCTAAGTGCAGCTGTAGAGGTTTTTCTGGGTCGTCATCGCCGAGGTACAAATGAAGCATTAGGAAAGCATTTCTTCAGGAAAGGACACACACGAAAGCAGCCTGAGAAGCAGATGAGTTTCTGGCCCTTAAGCCATCTCACCGTTTGAAATAAACACAATCAGCAACTGTTTATCGAGCATTTCTGTAAAATACCTGTATCTCTGCAGTTCCAACAAAAAAGGAAACCAAAACAAGGAGAGCAGCCATGATATCCGCTAATATTATATTTTCCAGAGAGCAGAACCAAAAAGTGCTCCTATTTCTTTTTGATGGCTCAGCAGCGAGATGTTGCCTGCATTAATGATTTAAGCACAGTCCTTCCTGGCAAGTACACAATTAATGAGTCCGTATTACTCAACAGCCCTGCCCTTCCTTCGTTAAACTATTCATGAACCCTTGGATGACTGGCTGTATCCTTCCAGCAGACTTCTAAACAAGTAAACTCGCTCTCTGTCAGGTTACAAACTCCAGAGGCTGCTGTTCACTCTCACCAGCTTTTCATGTTTGCAGTAAGTAGCTAAGGAGCCAGCACTGAATTCCTCGTCAGCACAGCGTGCAAAGAAACACTGGCCACGCGGGTCCTGCGATAAAAGCACGTACCTGATACTCCCTAACTCCACGATCTAGGATAACAACAGAGCCGTGATCGGGAACGAGATCCACTCGAAATCTGTCTACGTGTCCATGCGGCAGCCTCCAATGCAGTGAAAAAGAGTACGATGAGATGTTGAAGAATTTAAGTCCTTCTGGTTTTGCAGGTTCTGGAAGAGAATTGTGCAGTGCGTTCACTTCAGCGATTCCCTTTACAAAAGAGTCACAACCAAACATAAAAGCGTCCAAGAACAGTTCACTTGCTACATGAAGGGCAGTTGCTAATCAGTCTGGATACAGCAGTGTATAACTCTACGTACAGTCTACTTACAGTCTACTTATAGTCCACTTATATTCCACTAGTCTACTTATAGGCTACTTACATACCACTAGTCCACTGATATGCTACTAGTCCACTTACAGTACACTTATAATAATAATACAACGTACACAATTATAACAGATATAACAATAAACATGAGCTGCTTATAATATTCATGCACCTGCGCAAACCATGACCAGGTGCCTGTCTACCTTCCACTCTGGAAAGCAGGCACAGCTAACAGCTGTCGCCGTGCTTATCTCTCAGAACAACCCCCGTCAGCAATGCTGTCTGCCACGTTTCAGACTCGCCACTACTCCGTCTGCCTTACTAACACAGATCTTCAGAGATGGTCCGGAGCCATCAGAGTCCCAGCACCCTTTATACACTAACAGCACATCGTGCAGTCTGAATAACAACGCACTTCCATCCTGAAAGAGAGCCACTACTCTCTTATTTACCGTAAGACACATAAATACATTTCTAAGATATATAAATACATTTACTACATATTATTTACTTACAATCTGCTTTGATTATGTATCTTTCCTGAACTCTTTACACTGACTGCCTAAAGTTGCAGGATCATTTCAGTTTACTCTGTTTTTGTCACTGAACAATCTGAAACATTAATATATTGAAATATTACCTTTAGATTTTATATTCTGTCTGTATTTCTCTTATGTGGGTCATTCATAGCTTGTAGCTTAATTTTAATGCAATAGAAAACTGTATGTGGAGGTGTGCAAGGGCAACTAAGGGCTTAAGTTATTCCTTTTAAAATGACTTTATGAATTTTTAGTCCCACTGCTCTCATCAGTTCTATTATATCCATGGATCTTAACATCCTCTTAAAGCTGAACCTTGTGCTTATAAAGGTCTAGAAGCATAGAACCATTCACGTTGGAAAAGACTCCTGGGATCATCGAGTCCAACCATCAAGGTGATCCTGGTCTGGTGAAGAGATTGGACTGGATGATCTTTCGAGGTCCCTTCCACTCACGTGTAGGAAGGGAAAGCGAGAAACCACACGGACCTGTTACTATTTCAATGGAAGCGGCAGCTCCCTTCGTGTCTCCTCTTAACCTCTGGAGTGTGAAATTATAAGTGCCCCCAGCAGTCAGGTCCGTAACAGTGAATTCAGTCTGTGCCTCAGGAATCCTGAACTCGTTTATAAAGGTGTTGTTTGATAAAGATGCTTTATAAGCAGTGAAGTTAGTCTTGGTTGGATTCCATGTAAAAGTTGCAGAGGAAGTGTTTACCATTTTTAATGCCAAACCACACATCCCGGCTGGTTCTAGAGTAAAAGTAATTCAGATTAATAAAGAAGAAGTCAATGAATTCGCCATAAAATATAATAAAAGTATATATTTTTTATATTTACATTACTTGAGGTTCATAGCATAATGATGTTTCATTTTGGAATTATTTTTGTATAGAATTATAGAATGTTCTGGGCTGGAAGGGACCTCTAGAGCTCATCTAGTCCAACCTCCCTACAGGGACAACTCCACCTAGGACAGGTTGCTCAGAGCCTCATCAAGCCTGACCATAAGTGACTCCAGGGATGGGGCTCCCACCACCTTCAGAGGAATTTTCTGGACCTTGTAGAACTATCCCAAGCACCATTCCTGCTACTCTTTCAAGCACTGTGTGGTCCTGTAGAGGTAAAACCCCCTAATTTCAGAGCATAGGCTTGCAAGAACTGAAGAGATGCAGAAACAACTGTAGACAAAATGCAAGAGGAGACTCGAAGTACAGAGTGCAGGGTCTCACTCTGAGTTCTACTCTTTTTTTCAAGCATCTGCAACTGTGTTTAGATTCCTCACATGGAACCCAGCATCTTGGTCTAGGTGATCCTGCTCTGCAGGGGGATAGGACTAGATGACCGTTCGAGGTCCCTTCCAATCCCTGATGTTCTGTGATTCTGTGAAGTTACATACAATGCTCCAGGCAGTGGAAGTGGAACCTGCCCCCTGAAGCAAAAGATTCATTAAGAACAATGGCATCATGACACTATGACTATATTTGAGCCACCTGCAATGATTTCAATGTCTCTGAACATTTAATGCTCTTCCAAAAGAATGGAAAAGGTTGTGAGGCATTTCCTACTTGTGATGACTTTTTTCTCCACAGCCACAGAGAAGTCCAAGCCCTTCACTGTTCTCAACTGGAAAAGGTACTCTGTCCCAGGGGCCAGATTGGTCACTACAGCTCTGCTGTCGTGGACTGTTCTGGTGAGCACCTTTTCATTGTTCATCAGACAGTAGGAAAGCTGTGAAAGAAAAGGAATTTCTTATATCAGACTATTTCATTCCAGAAGAGTGACATCCAGAGATTCCAACTACTTGTTTATATCAAAATATAGGTGATCGTGCTCTGGCAGGGGGGTTGGCACTAGATGATCTTTCGAGGTCCCTTCCAATCCCTAGTGCTCTGTGATTCTGTGACTAACAGTATTTTCCACTTTTTAAAGAAAAATCTATCAAGAATATGGCTCAGGCTTTACATCACATCCCACAAGGCTGATACGCTACCTCCTCAAGATGCTTTAACGGCCCAGTGCTGAAAGAGCAGGATGGCCATGAGCCAGCAATGGGCCCTTGTGGCCAAGAAGGCCAACGGCATCCTGGGGTGGACCAGAAGCAGGGTCATTAGCAGACCAAGAGAGGTTCTCCTCCCCCTCTACTCTGCCCTGCTGAGACCACGTCTGGAGTACTGTATCCAGTTCGGGGCCCCTCAGTTCAAGAAGGACACAGAACTGCTGGAGAGAGTCCAGCACAGAGCCACAAAGATGATGAAGGGGGGGAAACATCTCCCTGATGAGGAGAGGCTGAGGGAGCTGAGGCTCTTGAGCTTGGAGAAAAGAACAGTGAGGGGTGACCTCATTAATGTTGATTAATATGGGAAGGGTGGGTGTCAGGAGGATGGAGCCAGGCTCTGCTCAGTGGCATCTAATCATGGGACACATGGGACAAGGGGAAGAACGGGGATATTCTGCACATGGCAGCGACCTGGAAGCAGTTTGCTTCAGCTGCTGTTCATTCGTGTAGGAACGATCCTGTTCCTGTCTGTGTATTTTAACCAGCACAGCATCAGTTAATATTCACTAAGTCCTGAAGCCTGTCATCACCTTCTTAGAATTACAAACACTGCAAAATGCCTGAAGCAAAGGTATAAAGATTCACATTTAATATAAACAAGTTAGGAAAGTGCCTTCTGTGCCCTCTCTGCTCTACAAAATATAATATATTGCACAGAAAGTCGCGGAGCCGGTATAATGAATTTTAAATGATTAGTAAAATGATCCCTTTTATGCAGATGCACCTTACTAAGCAACCAGTCTACTGGAGCCTCTCTCATTAAAGATTTAAATCCAAGCTCATTTATTCAGACAAAGCCCTATCTAATGTGACTGCTTGCTCTATGAGATGCCCAACAATAACACGGTGCCATAAAGGTCAATAGAAGAGGTGACAATTATTTTCCACAGGATGGTAAAAATAACCTGGCCACATACAAACTGGTTCAAATCGTGAACAGAGAGAACTGGATTTCATTTTCATGCTACAAAACCACTCCAGGTTACATCAGCAAATTGTGCTGTAGCAGTGTAACTGGCTCCTCTTACCCGTTCCGATCAATGCGCTTTACAGTACAGAAGAGGCTCACAGAATCATAGAATCGCACTGAATCCCTGAAGATTAGGGATGATTGAAAAATCATCCAGTCCAATTCCCCTGCCACAGCAGGATCACCTAGACCCAGTCACACAGGAACATGTCCAGGTGGGTTTTAAATGTCTCCAGAGAAGGAGACTTCAGAACCCCCCTGGGCAGCCTTTTGCAGGGCTCCATCACCCTCATCAGGAAGAAGGTCCTTCGCAAATTGATGTGGAACCTCCTGTATTCCAGCTCACACCCACTGCCCCTTGTCCTGTCACTGGATGACACCAAACAGAGCAAACAAGCAAACAAAGCAAACAGAGAAAGATGTTAAGGATTGATTGGCTTCTTCCCATTTTTATCTCACCTGAAACAGATCAAATCCCCCTCGTGGTAATTTCCAAGAAAAATAGACTGTGTTTTCTTCCTGTCCAAACACCTGTAAATCTGATGGTGGATCTGGATCTGAGGCAAAGATAGGAATGGATAAAAAATTTCATACCAAAATAATCTCTAGAATTTGGAAGAAATAAACATCTACAGAAGACAAGGAGACACTGTTGTAATTCATTAATTCATTATAGTTCTGTGTAGAAACATAGTTAATTTTATACTTAAGAATATAAAATAAATTAATTCCACTGTTACCTATTAGTAATAAAATCAGAAATAAAATCATTGTTGTTATGAAAAATTAGTATCATCTTTATATCATCTTGGAGAAAAGGAGTCTGGGGGGTGACCTCATTAATGCTGGTAAATATGTGAAGGGTGGGTGTCAGGAGGATGGAGCCAGGCTCTGCTCAGAGGCATCTAGTGATAGCACAAGGGGCAGTGGGTGTGAGCTGGGACAGAGGAGGTTCCACATCAATATGAGAAGGAACTTTTTCATGGTGAGGGTGACGGAGCCCTGGAACAGGCTTCCCAGGAGGACTGAGGAGTCTCCTTCTCTGGAGTCGTCTATAACCCGCCTGGCCATGATCCTGTGTGACCTGATCCAGGGGATGCTGCTGTGACAGGGGGATCAGACTGGATGATCTTTCAAGGTCCCTTCCAATCCCTAATGTTCTGTGATTAATTCTGACTTAGTTACTGGCAGAATCCCATTCACAACAGAGGAAACTTATTTAGGCTTTAAATGCTTATTCACTTAGTAACATTCAAGGATGTTGAGAATAAAAGCCAACACAGATACCCATCAGCCCAGCCATTGCCAAGATGCATTGATTTAATAAAGAACAGCTTTTCCTTCAAAATACCTTAAAGTAAAAAAACCTTAAAGACACAGAATCATAAAGCATGATCACAGAATCGCAAAACATTAGGGATTGGAAGGGACCTCAAAGGATCATCTAGTCATTAACAAACTGAACCTACAGGTGCTCGCCGTGAGGATGGTGGGGTGGCTTCTCTTTAATCCATTGGTTGTCACAATCTTGATCAAGAAATCGTTACCCGGCAGAAGACTCTCAAATTTGTACATCCTATAAAGATTAAGAAGAGACTATGTTCTTTACAGTTTCACAGATGCTTGTACCTCCATACGCTGCTTCTCTTCTGTGTTACAGATGTTCTTTACCTATGATGTGTGCACACGTGTGTGCATGCTGTCAGTCAAAAAAGATTGGAGGACAATAAAACCTTCAGTACAAGGCATCACACCACGGCTCACAGCAACTTACAGAATCACAGAACACTAGGGATTGGAAGGGACCACAAAAGATCATCCAGTCCCGTCCCCCTGCCAGAGCAGGACCACCTAGACTGAGTCACATAGGAACATGTCCACGTGGGTTTTAAACATCTCCAGAGGAGATGCAGGAGACTCTAGTAGCTGAATTTGTGGGGTTGTGGAAAGTCTTAAAAGATTCCACTGAAAATCAGGAATGACACACAGGGTCTACTGGTGCTCACTCCAGTGCAGACGTTGGTTTGTTCTTAGAGCAGGGTTGATGGTTGGACTCGATGGCCCCAAAGGTCTTTTCCAACCCGAATGATTCTGTGATTCTTCTGATGTGTAAATTACATGAGATCTCTAATTCGATTTAAAATTGCTTTCTTAACATCACCTTTTGTCACCTGAGTGTGGTGATGTGCAGCAAGTGGACATCAAATACATACACAGGGCACTTGTTTTAAATTTACAGGGAAACATCTGGCTTGAGCTATTTTTTTCATTATATTTTTCACTGTCAGCTCGGTTTCAAATGTAATTCTCATACCTCACAGTGGAAGGTAATATTCTGTCTTCGTTGAAGACCGTACTGCTTATTGAAAGAGCATAGCCATCAAATTTATGTTGAGCTGGTGGCCAGGTAACAGTTATTGATTCAGAGTCTCTGCTGTAGTTCAGGTAGTTAACTGCGCTTGGTGCTGTGTGACAATAAAGAAAACACACTTACTTGTAAAATACATTTTAACTACATCATGATAGGACTTCTGTCACCAGAATACACTGAGAGTAAGAAAACTTGTCATGTCCTTGTTTATCTCAAGGACACACAGACCCTGAGTGTGGAGTAAAGTGCACAGGGATGTCCACTGCTCATGAGATCCAGAGACAAACTGCTTCACGTTCTGCAGCGCTACTCAGTCCACTTCTGACACCCTGAGCTCCTCAAAACGTTTCTGAGTTCCTCAAAAATGACAATAACTTAAGAGACTGTCTTCAGTCTCCACTTGAACCTATGACCACAATTACCACACAAAACTGCCAAGTGGCCAGAAGCTGTGTGACATCTACAGGTGTCACAGAATGATCTGGGCAGGCTGGAGAATCGGGTGGGGAGGAACCAAATGGAGTGCAACGGGATCGGGAAGAAGGGAAATAACCCCATGCAGGAGTACAAGTGGTCTTTAGAGTTCAATCCTTTCCAGCTCTGATGACTCTGTGATTATGAATTTAATACCGGAAGTTCATTTGACACTGTAATTCCATCCAAACCCTTAAAGTCCAAACCCTTAAAGTCCAAACCCTTAAAGTCCAAACCCTTAAAGTCCAAACCCTTAAAGTCCAAACCCTTAAAGTCCAAACCCTTAAGCCAAAGACTAAGAAAAGTAATAATGAAAAATAAGGAGAAAAATGATGATGATTGAGGAACTTTCTGTGTTTGAGAGAAAGCCAGACCTACAGATGGAAAAAGCCAAGCACTGAATTTGCCAACATGACGACCTCACCTGTCTCTATGTCCTTTGTCACAAGACTACTGTCTCTGAAACCTTCCTTTTCGGTTCGAACTGCAAAGCTGTACAGCTCGCCAGGAGTAAGGTTGGAAAATGTTGCTGTTTCTTGCTTAACTTTCCGGACCTAGGAAACCAAATAGAGATTTCACAGAACTGCTTGTCAGATTTGCTTCTGTACACAGGTTCTCTTCCAATTTGAACGGGAGATACTGCTGGAATTTAACCCCTTACTCCATAACGGAAGACTTTGGAAAGTAACTGCATCACATAGTTCAGTGGAGTTTTGAGCAACATACCCTGAGAGCACCCTCACAATTTGTACAGGTAACTTCGTACTGCTGAAAATCTCCGTCGGCACGATCCCAGACAACCTCTATTGAAGTGTCCGTAGTGTTACCTTCTCGTACGTTGAGCGGAGCTGCCAGACCTAGAGAGGGGCACACAACGTGTGAATGTCCAATCCAAGACTCTGTTCAACCCAAAACATTCTACGTCACCCATGGAAACACCAAAGCAAACATAAACAGTAACATATCAAAACAGAGAGAGTAAAATCCGATCTGAGGCACTTAGATGTGATTCTCTACAAAGCAGACTGTGTCACTGTTGATGCCTTGCACAGACACATCAAGGTTATTTCAAAATAGCCTGTCTTTTCTACTGCACTTGAAGAAGAATGGAGTTAAAAGATCACAAATCAAAGTTTCACGTCTCATGCAACTGAATGTAAAACACTCACAAGTTTTCACACCGGTTGTGTGGTAAAAGGAGCTCAACATTTTCCCACTTCTTGTGGAGATGCAGAAATCATACTCTGTTCCTGCAGTAAGGTTTTCAACTGTCACTTTACCATCACTTCTTAGAACGAACGTTGCGTTAGGTCCTCTTTTACTTGTAACATATACGCCATCAAATACCCCGACATCAGGCATGCGGACAAATAGCACCACGGCGTCACTGTAGAGCGCGTAAGGGACTACGATTTGCACAGGCTTGGGCTCTGAGAGAACAAAAGCAAATTGGTCATTAACTCGGTTGAAAATAGATTCAGTGAAGATCATACACAGAATCACAGAACATCAGGGATTGGAAGGGACCTCAAAAGATCACCCAGTCCGATCCCTCAACACAGCAGGATCCCCTAGATCCAGTCGCACAGGAACATGGCCAGGGGGTTTTACATGTCTCCAGAGAAGGAGCCTCCACACCCTCCCTGGGCAGCCCCTGCTACTGCTTCCTTCTCAGACTGATGTGGAACCTCCTCTGCTCCAGCTCACACCTTCTGCCCCATGTCTTATCATTAGATGCCACTGAGCAGAGCCTGGCTCCATTCTCTTGACACCCACCCTTCACATATTTACCAACATTAATGAGGTCACCCCTCAGTGTCCTCCAAACCAAGGAGACCCAGCTCCCTCGGCCTTTCCTCATAAGGGAGATGGTCCAGTGCCTTCATCATCTGCACAGCTCTGCACTGGACTCTTTCCAGCAGTTGTGTGTCCTTTAGCCTCCTCTCCTCTAAAGTAAACCTGCCCAGCTCCCTCAGCCTCTCCTCATACAACTTGTTCTCTAAACCCCTCACAAACTTGGCAGCTCTGCTCTGGACAAGTTCCAGCATCTTTTCTTTAATGATGGTCCCAGAACTGAACCCAGTACTCGAAATGAGGCCTCACAAGGGCCGAGTACAAGGGCAGGATAACTTCCCTTCTTCTGCTGCCCACAGTATTCATGATGACAGTAACAAGATGATGTATTATAGTCTGCAGTTTCCACCACTAAAAGACATCTTACTTAGAGTGCATTGAACGGTCTTCAATTCACTCATATTTCCACTAGTCACACTTGCCACTGCTATGTCATAAGCCATCCCAGGAATTAGGAGATCAATCCTAAACTCTTCTGTATCGTTTAGTAAAAATGTCTTAGTTTCACCAACGTCTGCGCTAGGTTTCACTTGAATGTAGGATTGTTGTCCCTCTGGCGGCAGCTTCCAACGAAGAACCACGTTCTCTTCTTGCACATCCTCTGGGTTAATATAAACAGCCGTAGGGGGACTGACAGCTTGATCAAAGGAAAACATGTCAGCTTAAAACCATCAATCAATCTCGCTGGCAACTTATAATCATTTCTCAATATCATAAACATTAATCAAATATGTATAATAATCAAACACATTATGTCACCTATTTGGCACATATTAACGTGCTGTGAGTGAGTGACTAAATAAATATGTTCACTCTCTTGGAAGGTTCTGAAGGTTAGAATCAGTTAACACAGAACAAGGAAAATAACTCCCCTGACTTCCCTCCAACCCATCCCAACAAATCATAACGTTGAAAATCCTTTTGTGCCTTCTTTTTCCATTTTAAACTCTGTCCAGTGAACCGCCACCACCAGATGACGGATACATCACCTGTTGTGATTAGTAGAGGCTTCTCATGGCAGCTCAGAGTTCCTTTCTCTGCTACATTCTGTAGATACAACTGATACTGATGATAAGGTTTTACGTTGTCTATTACTATTGAAGCCCTGCTGTTTTCAACGGGTAACTGTTCCCAGATGTTGGTTTCAGCATCCAAAATATTGAGAAGAGAGTAATGAAAAGAACTACTGGATGAACGTGGTGGAGGCTTCCAATTCAGATGTATTTCTGCAGATGACACGTATGTAGCCTCCAACTCCTGGGAGTGCAACGGTCCTATTGAATAAAATCAGAAATACAAACAGAACAATAGCTTCCTTTACTAATACAGAACATTTTTGTTTAAAACACAAAAAAAGCTAACAGTACACACTTACTTGAATACTAAAGAGAATCATAAAATGGTTGAGGTTGCAAGAGATCATCTTAGAGATCCTCTACTCCAACCCCCCTGCCATGGGCAGCGACGCCTCTCAACCAGACTTGGTTGCTCATGGATTGGTTAGAAGAGATCCTTCGGATCATGGAGTCCAATCATCAGCCCTACTCTACAGGGTCATCCCTAAACCATATCCTCCAATACTACATCTAAGTGACTTTTAAACACATCAAGGGATGGGGACTCCACCCCCACCCTGGGCAGCCCATCCCAGTGCTTGACCACTCTCACCACAAACAATTTCTTCCTGATGGCCAGTCTAACCCTCCCCTGTTGAAGCTTGAAGCCCTTCCCTCTGCTTCTGGCACTAATGACCTATGAGAAGAGACCAGCACCCACATCTCTTGCAGTGTCCTTTCAGATAGTTGTAGAGAGCAATGAGGTCTCCCCTCAGCCTCCTTTTCCATAAGGGAAATGAAGACATCGGAATCCACTTTACAGCTGGTAAATCACGAACATTAGGGATTGGAAGGGACCTCGAAAGATCATCCAGTCCAATCCCCCTGCCACATGAATCCAGGACTTGATCACCTAGATCCAGTCACACAAGAACATGTCCAGGCAGGACACTCCACATGCACCCAAGGCAGCCCGTTCTAGTGCTCTGTATTCAATTAAGAACTCATGCTCAGGTTTGTTTATATTTTCAGCCAAAAAAATCAACACAAGGGACAGCACAATTAAAGGGAAAATGTTAAAATTGTATGATTAACTGGTTATTACTTCTATTTGTTTTGCAACTTACTTGTTTCTACCTTCAGTATTGGACCTAAGATGGTTTGTGCCCCTTCCGGGCTCCTCACAGCTAACAGAAAATTATAGCAAAGGCCAGGAGCCAACTGCACAATTTTCATTTGAGTTGTATTCACAGGTAGCCCCAGGATGGACGGTCGCCGCTGATCAAGATGGTACTTCATTAGAAGCGCAAAGTCCGACTTGAGCCACGCGTCCACATCACTCCACATCAACACAGCCTCAGTTGTCTTGATGTCACGTACGCCAAACACGAAGGTGCTCGGTACCTGAGGCACTGATAAAGAGCAGCAAAAACAAAAAATAAATGAGAACAATGAGAACTTGTTCTTTTCATACTCTCACATGTAAACAGAAACGGGGAAGACTTATAAAAATAAATGGAAAAGATTGGAAAAAATATAGTTACATTCGTATTCACAAATATATGGCAGCTGTATATAGCAGAAAAATCCCGTGAAGAAGTAGCTTGGACCAGTGGGATCTCTCTGAAGAGCATAGCAGTCAGTATAGTTCTCTGGTATCATTGACAAGGTTGAGATATCGGCCTGGAGAAGGTATGGAGATCCATCTGTCCACGAAAGCTGGCCTTCCTCCTATGTGGAAAAAAAGGGAAACATAGCAATGCTCTGAATAAAACAAGTATGTCCTACCTCTTACAAAATCTCACAAAAGAGGACAAGGTGCTAATGTAATGCAACTAGTACAAGATACAGAAGAGTAACAGACCACCTGATCATTAGAAACAATCCTTCAAAAATCACTATTAGCCAGACAGTCTAATAATTATAGATGAATACTCCTGTAAAATTTGCTATTCACTTTTAAAAATCAGCAAAAAATATCCAAAACTCAGTCTGAAAGCAGAATTTTTTTTTTTCATAGATTATTTCAAGTCTCCTGTGAGAAAATACCTTGAAAACAGAAATTTAGCACAGAACCTCAGAACATTAGGGATTGGAAGGAACCTGGAAAGATCTAGTCCAATCCCCCTACCACAGCAGGATCACCTAGAACAAATCGCACAGGAACATGTCCAGGTGGGTCTGCAGAGAAGAAGACTGGGCAGCCCCTTCCAGTGCTCCATCACCCTCACTGTGAATAAATTCCTTCTCACACTGATGTGGAACCTCCTCTGTTCCAGCTCACACCCGATGCCCATTGTCCTATCACTAGATGCCACTGAGCAGAGCCTGGCTCCATCCTCCTGACACCCACCCTTCACATGTTTACCAACATTAATGAGGTCACCCCTCAGTGTCCTCCAAACCAAGGAGACCCAGCTCCCTTGGCCTTTCCCCATACGGGAGGTGCTCCACTTCCTTCCTCATGCTCGTTGCTCTGTGCTGGACTCCCTCCAGCAGCTCCGTAACATCTACATTTTATTTTAAAAATATAATTAAAGCTATAAATGCTGACTGGTATCTCAACAGAAACAAGACGTCTGACAAACCAACCAGCATCTCGAACTTTAAGTTTCCTACCCCGGAAGAAGCAGCACTGTCACACGCATGAAAATCCAGTATTAAACCTGACTGCGCTCCACAGCGGCTTCTGCTCAACACAGGGGAAACCTGCTCCCGTGAAGCACCAGCCTCAGGCTACCGCGCACAGGCCTGCAAGGCCCTTCACGGCAGCCTTGGCGGGAGGCGCCTGCCCAGCGCGGCGCCCACAGGGTGCAGGAGCTCTTTCACACGGCTTTACTTGAGCCCTGGCGCCTTCCTTCGCCTCGCCCCGCACCCGAGGGCAGCCGCCGCGTCAGGCGGCAGCCGGGCCGAGCCGCAGGGGCTCCGCGCCCGCTTCTCCACCTCCGAGGCTCCTGACCGACAGCCCTGAGGCAGACTGCGGGTCAGGCCGCAGCCGGGCCGAGCCGCAGGGGCTCCTCTCCCGCTTCTCCACCTCCGAGGCCCCTGCCCGACAGCCCTGAGGCAGACTCCGGGTCAGGCCGCGGCCGAGCCGAGCTGCAGGGCTCCGCTCCCGCCAGAAACAAGGCCCTCGCCTCAGTCCCAGCCCACCTCACCTGCTTCCCGCCTCTCGGCGGCGCCGGTGGCAGGGGGTCACATCTCCCTACTGGTTCAAATACCGAAGAGAAAGCAAACGCCATTGCATCTGTGATGTTTATTTCAGATTTTAAACAAATCCTAGGATTTGTGTGTCCCATGACCCTTGAATTGCTGGCGTCACCACGATGTGGTGAAAATGCAGCTTGAAGGTCTCACAGGGTGAGGGTGGGCAACAACCATGACCCTTAGAAGGGCTGTGACACCTTCAGACAGCACTTGAGCAACTTCAGTAGAAATATTGAAGCTGCTTTGAAATTAGCATTTTATTATTACCCTTCACTTCTCTTAAAAGGGCCTGGTGACCCCTTCAATGAAGTTTTTCCTGCTGTCCAAC
>VXBP01005367.1:598597-679033 GCA_013400115.1 Rhinopomastus cyanomelas | reverse complement strand
CCTGTGAGAAGAGACCAGCACCCACCTCTCTACAACCTCCTTTCCGGCAGTTGTAGCCAGCAATAAATTCTCCCCCTAGCCTCCTTTTCTCCAGCTCCCTCAGCTGCTCTGGAGGAATAGGAACCTTTCTACAAGAAATTCCTTGCTCCAAGCCCTTCTTCTCCTGGCCTGTGCAGCATCCATGCTGGAACCTCATTAAGTTTAACACCCAGCATTGTAGACTGGCACAAAAGCTGAGGAAACCAACTCTTACTTACTGTCTTACTTACTATCTCTAGTAAGTAACGGACCAGTCGAGTGAGATTTGAAGTCTGCTGCTGCAGCACCATCTACAGACTAAGCAGCGTCCTGTGACATTACCACAGAGGCGAATTCTCTTGGGTCTGTGTATGTCATAGCAGAAACGATGAGCCAGACTAACCTTTAGATCGTTAAGACCTGTCCAGAACATGATTATTTGACTCGTTTTCTGGATGTAAGACAAAATGAAGCCATGTTCTTCTTCATTCCCGATGTCAAGAAGATGTGCTCCTTGCAAAGATGTCTCACACATTTGCTGTGCCGCCTTCCATGGCTTGCTGTCCTTCCCCAGTTGGTAGCAGCTGTTTTGGAATGCCATCCACCCTTGGGGACAGGTGCCTACAGGACAAGAAGGACAGGTACTCTGAACCATTTTAAAGAACCACAGAACATTAGGGATTGGAAGGGACCTTGAAGGATACCCAGTCCAGTCTCCCTGCCACAGCAGGATCACCTAGAACAAGTTGCATGGGAACATGTCTGGGCGGGTTTTAGCTTCTAGAGAGAAGGAGACTCCACAACCGCTGTGGGCAGCCCCTTCTAGGGCTCTGTCACCCTCACAGCACTTCTAACCAAACAGCACAGCTGGGTTGACACCCAGCAGTACAAAACCATCACTTTGAATACTGACAAAAGGTGTTCCAAGTCCTTCCCCTGTTCAGGATTTTCCCTTCCTTCTCATTAAGGGCTGCAGAGCAAATTCCAACCACACACTGGAATAATTACAGTGCTTAACCTCCTCATTCATTCGTTTTAAATCACTAGGAGGTTGGACAGGATGATTTGACTGTATTTGACTCTATTTTAAATCATTGGGAGATAGGTCAGGATGATTCGAGGTCCTTCCAATCCCTAATGTTCTGTGACTCTGTTAAAACTGTAGATTGCTCCAAGTATTTGTCTATAGAAATTTGAATTCTTGCTCCTGAAAATACTAGGAAATACTAACTAGAACTAACCAATGACATGAACATTCAGCTTCTTTCAGCTTTCCACAAACAAAATGAGGGACAGCTATGAAAAATCATAACAAGGAATAAAGGCTGTTGACTGTGTGCTGTAAACTTTGGGAGCAAACCCGCAGTGCTCCCTTGTGTTCACTGTGACTACAACAAACTCGAACGTACCTGTTTCAGCCTGAACATCCAGCGACTGAGACACCTTTACAGATCCAAGATGTAACTGCTCAAACACAAAGTTGAACATATACAAGGTGCCTGGGGTCAGATTGCCCCATACGAAGAACCTGTCGAGGGGATTTATAACCTGAGAAGTACCGTTCAGTGAAAGAGAAACTGAAAATGCTTCGGGGATTGTAGACAAATCAAAGGAGACTGTAGTAGCCGTCACGAAGGTTTTGATGTCATTTGCTGAAAGTCCACCTAGGAGAGCAAGGGGAAACAGAAACACTGCCTTTACCACAAAGGGATGGGTAGCTCAGCGTGTCACAGCAGAAAACATCTTGCAGAGCCTCTGGCCCCCCTCTCCAACATCAGTCTCATATTGAATAATCCTCCAACAAGCCAAAGAGATCATAACAAAATCAGTCCTTCTGCCCTTCATGACTGAAAACATCCAGTGATGAAAAGTTCTTAAATACATGAGTGAACTCAGGATTTCAGCACCTGCTTCTTCAGCCTTCAGGGTGAGGCTGAGTGAGAACTAGAATGACAGCCAAGTGGTGTTGTGCCCCTCTACTTACGTGTCTTCAGAGATCTGACAGTCAAGGTTCGTCCGTCTTTTAGGGCTTCTACCGTGATCTCGTACGTTTGGTTTTCCTCCAGGAGAATTGTAGTGCTGACAGATTTGTGCTCAGGCTTAGAGATGTTTTTAACATTCTGCAAGTTAAAAGAGGTCCTAGATGAAGTGCAAGTGATAGAAATCATAACAACAACAATTCAGAAGTTAGCCGAGAGGTTTTTAAAAGGGTAGCACAGATCACAGCACTTAACACTCTCCCCATCTCTCCTCATCAGACTGATTGTCCAGGCCCTTCCCCAGCTCCCTTGCCCTCCTCTGCACTCGCTTCAGCACTTCAGTGTCTCCCTTGGACTGAGGTGCCCAAAACTGGACCCAGTACTCAAGGTGCAGCCTCACCAGTACTGAGTACAGGGGGACAATCACCCCCATACTCCTGCTGGACACACAGCTTCTAATCCAGGCCAGGATGCCACTGGCCTTTTTGGGCACCCTGCTGGCTCAATTCGGCCGCCTGTCAGTTAGAAGCCCCAGGTCCCTCTCTGCCAGATGGCTCTCCAGCCCCACTGCCCCCAGCCTGTAGGGCTGCAGGGGATGTGAAGTTGATCACCTCCCTCGTGAGGAAAGGCTGAAGGAGCTTGGAGAAGAAGAGACTGAGGGGTGACCTCATTAATGCTGATAAATATGTGAAGGGTGGGTGTCAGGAGGATGGAGCCAGGCTCTGCTCAGGGGCATCTGATGATAGAACAAGGGGCAGCGGGTGTGAGCTGGAGCAGAGGAGGTTCCACATCAGTGTGAGAAGGAACTTCTTCCCGGTGAGGGTGACAGAGCACTGGAAGGGGCTGCCCAGGAGTCTCCTTCTCTGGGGAAGTCTAAAACCCACCTGGACATGTTCCTGTGCGACAGGATCTAGGAGATCCTGCTGTGTCGGAGGGATGGGACTGGATGATCTGTGATTCTGTGATTTAGATTGATGAGATTTACCTTGTGACTGAAAGCACCTGCTCGCTGGTACCTTACAGTGTAATGGTCTGGATCGGCTCCTTCAGGTGATTCAGTCCACTCCATCGAAACTACTCTCGTAGGCGTTTTCACTTGGTCACACTCTAGACTCTCCAAACCCTGTAACAGAAACAGATATCCTCCTCTGTTCCAGCTCACACCCATTACCCCTTGTCCTATCATTGGGTACCCCTGAGCAGAGCCTGGCTCCATCCTCCTGACACCCGCCCTTCACATACTGATGAACATGAATGAGGTCACCCCTCAGTCTCCTTTCTCCAAGCTCCAGAGCCCCAGCTCCCTCAGCCTCTCCTCAGCACGGAGATGCTCCCCTCCCTTCACCATCTCTGTGGCTCTACACTGGACTCTCTCCAGCAGCTCTGTGTCCTTCTGGAACTGAGGAGCCCAGCACTGGACTCAGGATTTATGCAGACACTTTAAACTCTGCTGCAAGTGTCCCCTGACTAAGGCAGGTCACAGACTGCTGCAGGGTGGCTCCCACTAAAAGCACTTGTCCTCTAGAGACATTTCAAACCCGCCTGGATGTGTTCCTATGCGACTTGGTCTGGGTGATCCTGCTGTTGGGGGTGGGATGAAGTGTCAGTTTTCAACATTCAGGAATCTCTCCACTATCGAAAAATAGATAATTTTTCTTACCTTGAGCAGATATTTCAGTAAAAGCAGGAGAAGAACTGCTTGAGCCATAGAGAGGAGCCGTTGTGGTGTCTCTCACGTGTTTGAATCCAATCCAAAGCAGTGGTAGGATATGTAACACTGGAGAAAAGCTCATACACGTGTTTCCACTTCACGTAGATACAACAGCAGCCAGCCAGGCACCCAAGATCATGTCTTTGCTCTGGTCCTCCCCTTCCCACACCTCATATGAAGTTCCCTGAGCTCAGCAGAGGGCCGTCCTTTCGCTTCACCGAGCTGTGAACCTGCCTGTTGCTCATCAGTCATTTAGACACCCCTCAGTGTAAAAGGAACCAGGGAGTGCTTCCAGTTTTACTGGTGATTACTGGCCCAAACTTCATTAAAATCAGGGTAACCCTTTGCATCTGCCTCAAGAGACTCACCTCCTGTACATCTTGCCAGGGTCTCCAAAAGGAGTAAGTGCAAACAGCCCTGAGGAGTCCAGTACCTGGCCCAGGCAGCCAGCAGTTAGATGCAGATATCCTTGACAGGAAGACTTTCTACATCACTTTTTTAAGAGCTGTATCTTCTGATGTAGGTGAACAGAATCACAGAATTGTTCAGGCTGGAAAAGACCCCGGGATCATCGAGTCCAGCCATCAGCCCTACTGTACAAGGTGACCCCTAAGGCAAATCAGCAACCCTGCAGCTAAGTGACTTTTAAACTCATCCAGGGATGGGGACTCAACCCCCACCCTGGGCAGCCCAGTCCCTGCCCTGTGCGACTGGATCTAGGGGAACCTGCTGTGACAGGATTGGACTAGATGATCTTTCGAGGTCCCTTCCAATCCCTAATGCCCTGTGATTGGGTTTAACCACCATTAACCGGTGCTTTTCTCCAGAACGCAGCACCAGTACAGACCAGTAAGCGCAGCAGGGGGCACAAACTACCCTTTGACAAACGGCCAGGTAGCAGGAAGGGGGACGATGTCAGTTACACCCCACAGATCACACGGCCAAAGCCTTGTAGAGCTGCGTTCAGTTGCATTATGGAGCTGAGTGCAGAGGTAGGTTTACATGTAGCTCTAAAGCAGTTAATCTGGGTAGTTTGACGGGTCAGCCTGGACACTGCAGAGCCCCTCTTGCAAGCGCAGGCAGAAGAGAGCAGCAGAATCACAGGAGCGCAGGACAGGCACATCCAGCCACAAGCGATGGGGCACAGCAGGACTGCGGGGTGAGGCTGTCCCTGGTCCTGCTCCTCCCATTGCGCAGTGGCGGCGTGGGAGCTTGAGGGAGTCGCGCATTCCCGGCCTTCCTTTCTGCTTGAGGGAGTAGACGTTATTAGAACGTCTTCGTTTCCGAGGGGGTGGAAGGGGGGAGCCCTTCCAGGCAACAATAACCAACCTAATTAACTCTGGTATTTAGCCAGGTTAGGTCTGCGCTGGATCAGCTCTCCAAGCCAGCTGACAGGACCGCTGCACACAGAGGTTTGCACGCTGGGAGGTAGAGGCTGGGGGTAGAGGCAGGGGTCCAGAACAGGCGAAGGAACCAAGTCAGAACGAGGAACCGCATCTGCGTTGATATTTAAATTACAGGCAGAAGAAATCCTGGAAGCACAACAGCCCTGCTACACCGCAGGCTCCTTCAGACCGCCTGTTGCTGTCCAGAACATGGCCCGCAGGTTTGAAGAGATGCTCACTTTCTGGCCAAGTCACAGCAGCCTGAATCTGAAGTTGAATTGCAAAGAGAAAGGCAACCTCAGAGGGTACAAAGCTATTGCAGTCGGCCTCAGAGAGGGTCCTGACAGATCTCCTGTCGTTACCCTTAATAATCCAACTTGGGTGAGTGGGAAAAAGGACCCTTGAAT
The DNA here is from genome assembly GCA_013400115.1 of Rhinopomastus cyanomelas. Taxonomy (NCBI): domain Eukaryota; kingdom Metazoa; phylum Chordata; class Aves; order Bucerotiformes; family Rhinopomastidae; genus Rhinopomastus; species Rhinopomastus cyanomelas. The sequence goes on along the minus strand of VXBP01005367.1, from coordinate 673,533 downwards.
GCCATTTGTTTCTGTTACAAGCTTCTGTGGAATTGGCTGGAAGCACAAATGCTCCTGTAATTTCCAGATCTGCCTACAATTTCACATTATTTTCACAGAATCACAGAACATTAGGGATTGGAAGGGAGCAGTCCTCCTGCCACAGCAGGAGCACCTAGATCCAGTCGTGCAGGATCTTGAAAGATCATCCAGTCCCATCCCCCTGCCACAGCAGGATCCCCTAGATTCAGTCACACAGGAACATGGCCAGGTGGGTTTTAAACATCTCCAGAGAAGGAGACTCCACAAACCCCCTGGGCAGCCCCTGCCAGGGCTCTGGCACCGTCACTGGGAAGAAGGTCCTTCTCATATTGATGTGGAACCTCTTCTGTTCCACTGCCCTCACTGAAGCCAGGTTCACGAGTTTGTAAAGCAGCCTTGTAGAAACAAGCTTGGCAGTCCATCCTCACCTTTCAAGATATGGTTATTAAAAGTAATAACTTTTTAATAAAAGGGAGAGTATCACAGAATCAGAGAATCACAGAACACTGGGGATGGGAAGGGACCTCGAACGATCATGCAGTCCAGTGCCCCTGCCACAGCGGGATCCCCCGGACCAAGTCGCACAGGAACACGTCCAGGCAGATTTAAACATCTCCAAATCAAAAGGATTTTGACTTCTGTTTCCAGGCCAATATTAACAAGCAAAGTTTTAGAACAGCAGAATATGGTATTTGTGGGAAGTTACATTACGGAGCATAACTGAAGGGCTGGGGTTTTGTCTGCACCCAGCAGAGCACTAGGCCGTCGACAAACCAATCTGGTGAAAGGAAATATTTGAATTCTTCAAATCAGATCATTTCCACAGTTGTCACAGAATCACTGCACATCAGGGACTGGAAGGGACCTCCAAAGATCATCCAGTCCAGTCCCCCTGCCGCAGCAGGATCCCCTGGATCCAGTCGCACGGGAACACGTCCAGGGGGTTGTTCAGTTCCACTGGCAGGAGCAGTCGATAGGCTCCTGAATGACGTAGAGAACCTCACTGCCGTTCCCCGCGCAGCGCAGGGGCACCGTCACGGTGCGGGTCCCGTGCTCCCGGCAACACTTACAGAACCGTAAGTGGCTGTCAATGTTGACGTTGAAAATGGTCGCAGAAGGGCACTTGCCATCACAAGAAGCCACATTTACCTATGGGGAAAATAAGAGCTGAAATGAGAGACCTCAGAGCTTGATATCGAAGCCTTGTGCCTCAAACTTCTTTGTGATCAAAACACATTCTTACATTTGAAGAGGACTCAGGGCTTAAAATTACTGGGTTTTTTCTCAAATTCATTCATTTTGTCTCTATTAAATATAGTCATAGAAACAGAGTGTTCTAGGCTGGAAGGGACCTCTAGGCGTCACCCAGTCCAACCTCCCTAAACATTTACAGAACAGCTCTACCTAGGTCAGGCTGCTCACAGCCTCATCAAGCCTGACCTTCAGTGACTCCAGGGATGGGCCCCCACCACCCCCCCAAATGGGCAGCCATCAGCCACCCTCACAGTGAAGAGCTTTGTTCCAATATCCAGCTTAAATCCATCTTTTCCCAGTCTGAACCCACTGCTCCTTGTCCTATCCATACAAACCCTCTTGAAAAGAGCTTCCCCTCAGGTACTGGAAGGTCAAACGTAGGTGCCCCTGGAGCCTTCTTTTCTCCAGGTGGAACACCCCCAGCTCTCTCAGCCTGTCCTCACATGAGAGATGCTCCACTCCCCTGATCATCGTAGTGGCCTCCTCTAGCTGCATCCTTCTCGTGCTGGGGGCTCCAGAACTGGACACACGACTGCAGGTGAGGTCTCCCCAGGGCAGAGTAGATGGACAGAACCCCCTCCCTAGATCTGCTGGCCACAGTTCTTTGGATGCAGCCCAGACTGTGATCAGTCTTCTGGGCTACAATTGGCCACCAGCTGCACACTGGTGGCTGATGGTCAGTTTTTCATCCACTAGCACCCCCAAGTTCTTAACCAGACCCATAAATAAATAAGACAGGTAGTAAATTTACGATATGGAGACACTTGCTATGGGGAGAAGATGACCCCCAGAGAGTAAAGGCTGTGCAAGAGGAATGCAGCAGTGTTTCCATCGCAGACTGAGTGGAAGCACTTCTCCTCCTCCCGTGAAGCAGAATGTTATTTCATGGTGAGGAGGTGGGTGCCTCTGTTCCTGCCAAGCAATTCCGCTGTGTACTTTTCATTTGAGGCCAGATGTTTTCCCAAGTAGGAGGGCTCAGTCTCTCAGTCCTAGCAACTGCTGATCTCACTCTGTTTGCAAGCAGGACAACATTCCTGGGGTTAAAGGTCTCCTTTTGAGAACATAACAGCTTTTTTTTGTTCTTCCTGACAGCTACAGTACATTTGGCATAGGCCCAGCACCACAGAACATCAGCAACTGGAAAGAACCTCGAGAGATCAGCCAGTCCGATCCCCTGCCACAGCAGGATCCCCTAGATCCAGTCACATAGGAACATGGCCAGGTGGCCAGGAGACTCCACAGCCCCCCTGGGCAGCCCCTTCCCCTGCTCCATCACCCTCACCGTGAAGAAGTTCCTTCTCATATTGATGTGGAACCTCCTCTGCTCCAGCTCACACCCGCTGCCCCTTGTCCTGTCACTGGGTGCCCCTGAGCAGAGCCTGGCTCCATCCTCCTGACACCCACCCTTCACGTATTTATCAACATACATGAGCTCCAGGGTCTTCTCTGCTTACCGGGCTTTGACTTATGCAGTCGTTTTTTCTTATCGTTGTCCTGATGGTCATTTTCTGGCAAATCCTTTCTTCCTTTTTGCCTGATAAAATACAGACAACGCGGACTGACTCAATACCCCGTTACCACTGTAGATGCTATGAACAGTGAACCCACTAAAAACAGGTTTTTTCCTTTAATGTGCACACTGAGACACTTCCTTCCATCATTCCATTATCTTTTAGGGACAAAAACCCTACTACTTCCATAACCCTATTATTTTTCAGGGACACTCCTATATCGCTGAGCACTTCCTGGGCAGAGTGATGGATTACATAGCTGGCCCATCAGACACCACGTGTCACCAAGCTGCCCGTTAAGCTGTACAGACTTTGTGAAGATTTCAATACAATTCCAACGCAATTTAAAATGTCACATGTGGCAAGGCAAGTGTGAGCAACTGGAAACAAAGGGGCAAGTGCTAGAATTACTTCTCTTTCCAGTTTGGGTTGGAAGAGCTCTTTAATGACCACCTAGTCTGACTCCCCTGCAGTGAACAGGGTCCTCTTCAGCTACAGCAGGTTGCTCAGAGCCCTGTCCAGCTCACCAAAGTTCCTCCCTGCCCAGCACACACCCTCGTGGCTGGGGGTGCACCCAACCAAGAGCTTTTCTGCTCCCCACCCCAGCATTTTCAGAGCTTCAGACAAGACGTTATCAGAGACAAGGAAGAAATCACAGAATCACAGCCACAGCACAGCTCCACGCCTGCACGAGGGACACCTAGCAGCAACACACACACTTCCTCTATTTCAAGGGAAAAGCAGGTCAGTCATTAAATTCAGAGCCCTGGGAGGAGATTTAGAATCTCTGGGTACTCGGGTCGATGTTTCTTCATGTAACAAGCTGTAATATGATAAAATGGGGATATTTTTAATGTATCACAGAATCACAGGGCATTAGGGATTGGAAGGGACCTCGAAAGATCATCAGTCCAATCCCTCTGCCACAGCAGGACCACGTAGACCAAGTCACACAAGAACAAAGCCAGGTGGGTTTTAAACATCTTCAGAGAAGGAGACTCCCAGTACAGTAAGTTCAAGCCTTAAAGCCAATTTCAGAAGTGTTCAGGAGGAAGAACCCTCAGCAGCAGTTGAACCACCACAAGTGGATAAATTTAGTTCTGAGCAGTGAACCCTGCCAAGCTTTAGAAAGGCACTGATTTGGGGAGGCCAGCTCTCATCTGGGAGGCCAGCTCTCATCTGGGGGATCAGCGCCTCTCACTTTGCGTGGCAGCATTTAACAGTGACGACAGCTCTGCAAACATTTCAAGCCCCGTTATCATTAAGAAGAGAAAATACATGATGAAAAGTAATACCTGGTTCACAATTACTACTACCAGTAGGCACTACTGGACTAATGGCAAAGGGCAATAGACCCAATCCCGCACCTGGCAGAATCATCAGGAATGTCAGTTTCTCATGAAATAAACACATTTCCATACAACAGACCCGCCATTAATTCTTACGCTGCCAACAGCCAGTTTTCTGTTCGCAAAAGCTCTGAGCGCTCCTACAAGCCGTCGAAACGAAGCAGCTCTGCAGCTGCCTCAAGTCTCACTGAAGACGACTAAACTTGAGGACTCTGCTGGTTAAGGCAAAGCTGGATTGGTGCAGCCTTGCAAACCAAGCGGTTTGCAATGGGTCTCTCTGTGGCAAGGTAAGAATTAAATAGATGCGCTGGCTCCACATGCACCGAACCGAGCCCGTTCGGAAGGGTTAATTGCCCCATTCAACCCCCACGCTGCCGCAAGCCCTGTCTGCCAGCAGCCTGCTGCACTGCTCCACCGCAGGGCACATGCTTCTAGCTCCAAATGAAGAGCAAACCAGCACATAGAGTTGGATTAATGACAGCTGAGTCGTTAGCAGCCACCTCAGCAAGTGTTTCTGAAGTATAACGATGCCTTTCCCGAGGCCACCGAATATGGCCAGCGTCAACACATTGCACATCTGAATTGTATTTAATAACTGCAATACAGGGTTAAAAGTCTGTGACTTCCTATTGAATAGTATTAAAGGTTTGTCTGGAAGAGTTCGTGATCTGCCCTCGTTTTGGTCCTGCTGGGGCAGCAGGGTTGGACTCGATGATCTTCAGAGGTCCCTTCCAACCCCTAACACCCTGTGATGCTGTGAATTCCAAAACCTAATTTGCTTGTATTTTTTCATTTTAATGTGGAACACAGAACATTGGGGATTGGAAGGGACCTTGAAAGATCATCCAGACCAATCCCCCCGCCCCAGCAGGATCCCCTAGATCCAGTTGCACAGGAACATGTCACAGAATTCAGACGTTTTCTATAAAGGTTGCTAACGTCAGCATTAATATATCTGATGGAATGTAAAAATCATACTAAAAATAGAATGAAATTCTGCATCTTAGCCCTAGGAAAATACAGAAGGAATTGTCAGGTTCAGGGACGTATTTCAAAACATCATCGAATGAAGGTTCCATTTGAAGGGAGAATGCGCTTCTCTTTGATGGTGAAGAACAGAGGGGCAGCGGTTTGGGGTCACTCTGCTGATAAAAGGGATGTTTTCATTATCTGAGTCTTGACAACTTTGTGCCTTCCCCAGGTTGGATTTGGAGAGATGTGGTTATACTCCAGAACAGGAATGTTAGACACCACCAAGTCAGCAGCCACACGAAGCAAGACCTCTTACTAGGGGTAGTTAGGTAACTCTAACAACTTCACGTGGTTTAGGGGGAGGCTGCATGCTTTGTTCCTCTTCACGCCCCAGCACCTGAGGTTCAAACACAAGCCCTCGGAAACCAAAGCCAGACTAGCACGCCCTGCAGCCTTCCGCACTTACAGGTCTTGCAGCAGCCGTCGCTGTACGTCTGCACCAGCCCTCCGCTCTAGGGAAATGGAAGGAGAACATATCAAGACAGACTGTGCCCACTGCACAGGTCAACCCAAGACATCCCACGTGTTAAGGATGTCCAGCTCACAGGAAATCATACAGATGTGCAGTTATATAGACGCAGATAGAAATAGGCATAAAAACACGTCGATACAAAATTCATACAAATATCTATAGATATGTGCTGTAGTTAATATTCCATACTGGTGTACTGGTGTACCACGTGTGCAAGAACTGTAAGGACTATCAGAAATTCAGACAAGCACTGAAGGAGAAATTAAACTTCAAACAAGTATGTCACGTGCATGAAGCATCCGCACTCTTCAAGCATAGAATCTTCACAGCTGGACCAGGATCATCATGTCTAGCTCTCATCTCAACAGCTCCCTGGCCTCAAGTGCTCCTACTCTACAGGGTCACCCCTAAACCAGATCCCCCAACACTACAACTAAGTGACTTTTAAACACCTCCAGGAATGGGGACTCCACCACCTGCCTGGGCAGCCTGTCCCAGTGCCCGACCACCCTCTCTGGAAAGAACTTCCTGAGATCCAATCTAACCCTCCCCTGACACAACTTGAGGCCACTTCCCCTTGTCCTATTATTAGTAATTTGGGAGAAGACACCAGCACCAGCCAGTCTCAAACCAGTTCAAACCAGTTCATAGGGATGTACCCTATATACCGTTTATAGGGGGTAGCCTTCAGTGCACGACTGATAGGTTTTGTCACGCTACACAAAGTTAGGTTTAAGAGCTAAAACGTCTTGTGTGCAGTCTGTCAGCTCTGGAACCTTTGCTGCCTTCAGGCATTTTCAAGAGAGCTGCTCTTTCACACGGAGCGTGTCCAAACTGCTCGATCCAATTGATCACAGAATCATAGAATCATCAGACACTGGAAGGGACCTTGAAAGTCCCGTCCCCCTGCCAGAGCAGGACCACCTAGACCAAGCTGCACAGGAACATGTCCAGGAGAGTTTTAAACGTCTCCAGAGAAGGAGACTCCACAACCCCCCTGATTTAGTGTCTGTGAACTGAATGTATTTAGTGCAGTTCATTTAGTGTCTATGAACTTGGCCAAACGGCATCGCAAACTGAGACACAGCAATTAGTGTTTTAAATGGATGTAGGTTAAACAGAGGATCATAGAGCCACGGAATCACTCAGGTCGGAAAAGACCCCTGGGATCATGGAGTCCAACCACCAAGCCTACTCGACAAGGTCGCCCCTGAACCAGATCCCCCAACAGCACAGCCGCGGGTCACGACTGCGGTTCCACATGATGTCAAAAGCAGCCATCGTTGAGACCCCAGACAGGCTTTTCTGTTCCTCACAGATCGGCTGTCGGGCAAACAGCAAGTACAGAAAACAGAGCTGTCAGCTCTCCGTGTGTCGTTACTCACCATTTGCAAAGTCTCAAGCACACGTGGCACGCACACACTTTCAAGAGTAAATCAGGCTCCAGACCGGTTAGCGCCACTTACCTCACCCAAAGTACAAACCTTTGTACACTCAGTGTCATTGAAAGGGGGGCAGACCACACTCGAGCCCAGTGTGACAGCCCCCACAGCAGTCTTCGCACACGTGTAGTTGGTGCAGTTGAAGCTCCAAGTGCTCCCTTCCTGAAAACATTAAACAAAACCTTTGTCTGGAGAGACCAAACATTTATCTTCAGCCACAAACACCCTTAGAAGGGACACCCTCACGCTGCAGCACCTGTGGAGTGCTAGGTGTGCTGTAGACCACTCGCAGGCAGCAAAGGGAAAAGACTATTGTCCTAACGATTGGCAGCTACTCCTCCCTGGAGCCACCGGGCTCTCCCCTGGAGCGACCTAGTGCAGAATGAAAGGGTTCTCTACCAGAAAAAAAAGAGTCCAACAGCATCTTCTGCTGAAGGAGTAGTGGCAAGAGTTAACCTAGTCACAGCCACATCCAGATTTCCTTGTGTGTGACTGCAGGACTCACCACCAGGATCCCGAACCCCAGCGTCCCACTTAGCACACTTCCTGTCTGTAGAAACCAGCAGGAGTAGAAAAGAGATCCTGGCAAGGGGGGGGACACAGGAGTCCTGATGTAGGCCCAGAAGTTCCCAAATCACCTAAATCACAGTGTATTACTCAGAGTTACAGGTGGAACCCTACCCTGCTCTGAGAGCACATCCAGCCTTAGGTGACCGATGGATTTTTCAAGTCACAGAATCACAGAGCATTAGGGATTCGAAGGGACCTCGAAAGATCATCCAGTCCAGTCCCCCTGCCAGAGCAGGATCCCCTAGATCCAGTCACACAGGTCATACAGAATATTCCAACCAATAAAGTGAACACGTTTGTTTCCTTTCAGACACCAGAAATCATCCCTAGGTGTGAGGCCAGCAGTGAGGACGTGTGAAGAAGGGCTCTCAGTGTGGATTAACCCCGTGACAGGGAGACATCTGTCTACTGTATCATCACAGTTGTTCTCCATCCAGAAGCACTTACCTCATACACAACTGTTCCATTCTCGGTAAGGAAAGAGCAAGACACGTTCCGACACGTACCACAGCACGTATGGTGACTGGAGGAAGGAATGTACATTTGATGCTGAAAAAGGAAAGCCAAAGAAAAGATCATCAGCACTTTTTAGAAGATGGAGTATGTCAAACCTAATTGTTCCCTGAAGCCAAAATATACCAAGAGAGGCATTGTACTGATGGATGGGTATGTTTATGTGTGCTGCTAGAAACTGCCTCTCAAGGTAATTCTGAAAACAGAAGATAAACATCATCACCGTTAAGTTCTTCATTTCTTGTGGCCAAGAAGGCCAGTGGCATCCTGAGGTGGATCAGAAGTGGGATGGTTAGTAGATGGAATGAGGTTCTCCTCCCCCTCTACTCTGCCCTGCTGAGAGCACATCTGGAATCTTGTGTCCAGTTCTGGGCCCCTCAATTCAAGAAGGACACAGAGTTGCTGGTAAGAGCCCAGTGTAGAGCCACAGAGATGATAGAGGGGAGCATCTCCCTGCTGAGGAAAGGCTGAGGGAACTGGGAGAAAAGGAAACTGCGGGCTGACCTCATTAATGTTGACAAATATGTGAAGGGTGGGCTCTGCTCAGGGGCAACCAGTGATAGGACAAGGAGTAGTGGGTGTGAGCTGGAACAGAGGAGGTTCCACATCAATATGAGAAGGAGCTTTATCACAGTGAGGGTGCCAGAGCCCTGGAAGGGGCTGCTCATGGAGGTTGTGGAGTCTCCTTCTGTGGAGATGTTTAAAACCTGCCTGGCCATGTTCCTGTGCGACTGGATCTAGGGGATCCTGCTGTGGCAGGGGGATTGAACTAGATGATCTTTGGAGATCTCTCCCAATCCCTAATGTTCTGTGATGCTTGTGGAGCAAAACATGCTTCACTTTGAATGTTACCCTGATCGTGTGGCTGTGCTCAAAACCTCCTGTGTTTTAAGAATACTCACAGCCCCGCACTGCTGGGAGCAGTTCACCATCGTAGAGCGCACGGCGTTGAATCCCGTGTTCTCATCCTTCTCCTGTAAGCAGCGCACGGCGTGACACAGATCTCCATCCAAGTACTGAATCACTGACTGGCCAGGATTCAATACCGTGACCTCCTGGAAGACGCACACATCATCCTTCTCTAACACCAAAAGAAAAAGACGTCACCAGAGGTGAAGAAAACCCAGAGGAGTCATCAAAACATTCCCAGAACCACTATGAAGACAGAAGTGTCTTCACTTTGCTCTGCAGGAGTGTACTAACTTTTACACGTGACTGGGTTGTGGTTTCAAGCACCAAAAGAACATGAAGGATTCAGCTTAAAGAAAATGCTACAAGAGCCGTTGTTATTATTTCCAAAGAGGTCTAAAATTTAATATCCCCCAGGGAGGGGGCTGAGTCTCCATCCCTGGAGGTCTTCCAGAACCGTGTAGCCACGGTGTTTCACGCCCTGCTCTACTGGCAGGGGTGGAGGTGGTTGGTTTGTGTTTGTAAAGACATCAGGTCTTCAGGTTTGTTGTTGTCGTAGGATCTGGTTGGACTCGGTGATCTAGGAGGTCCTTTCCAACCAGGATCACTCTGTGATTCTGTGATGAAGGGAAATCACCCTGTATCCTGGAGCACCGGTACCTTCTGCACGCAGTCTGAACCATCTAGGAAGGCCTCTCCCACCAGATCACTCTGGCTCTGTGATTAGAGGCCTGCTCATCACGTGCAAGACAAAACCATGGCGGGAAGACAGGCTTCCACTTCAGGAAGCAGGGAGATGTGTGCAGACACAAAGCGATGGGTTAGCAGGCAAAGGCCCACATTCAGAACGGTGCACGATGCCCTAACGAGGCAGACACCCACAAAACGGAGATGCTCAGTTCCAGAAGGCTATGACAGGCCGCTAGGCGTACGAAAAGATTACCACAAACGTAGTGAGGGCATCCACAAGCACTGGAAACACCACTCTCTGCTCTCTTAACTTCTCCCTGAGCATGAAAAGACGAAAGAGTTTGCAAAGTCACGCACAATTCCACGCCAGGCCAAACGGACAGTCTTCCTCCAAAAACTAACTTAGTGTTTTCCTCACTTCCAACCCCTCCTCCATTAAAGAACTGCAACACAGGCAACAAACAGCAGCACATTCAGGGCTAATCAATGGATTTCTCTCTTCTAAGAACAGCAAAGCCTCTCCTCTAGAGCTGCATTAAACAGCAGAATCACTAACAGCAGTTTTTTCCTGTGACACAAAGTTATTTCAACAATAAACTCATTAGCAAAATACTGACTTCTGTGAATTTACTTCCAAAATGTAAGTGAAAGATGTTTGAACCCCCGTTTAGACCGTACGTGATGCAGGCTGCACGGGAGGGGAAGAGGGCGATCAACAGCCATGTGGTGGCAATGAGGGGAGTGTTGGGTTTGAATGTGGGCAGGTTCCTTGCCAGCTGAGGCAATGAGGAGTTGCTGTGACAACCTGTGGACAAAGGGGCTTGGAATTCCAAGCTCTTGCTTAGTTTGGGAAGCAGACTCCACAAACTGGTACAATTGGAATTGGGCTTCAGGACACAGAACCGGGAGGCATTCCCAACCCTTCCCCATCCAGGCTCCTCATGCTGTACAACCAGTGTAACAAGGAATGGAAAGGGAGGTGCCTGAGTGCTGAACACCATGAATAACAGTAAGTAAAAGGAAGTGCTTACCAGTTTACAAGTCAGCACAGTAGCATTTTCACAGCTACACTCTGAGAAGAGAACACGCAAACTATGTTAGCTAATTGTTAGCTTTTAAAGCAGCTGGGGTTGTTCAGTTTGGGGAAGAGGAGGCTGAGGGGAGCCCTCATCGCTCTCTACAACTATCTGAAAGGACATTGTAGAGATGTTGGTGCTGGTCTCTTCTCACAGATCATTAGCAACAGAAGCAGAGGGAAGGGCTTCAAGCTTCAACAGGGGAAGTTTAGACTGGACATCAGGCAGACATTCTATCTGGAGAGAGTGGTCAGGCACTGGGATGGGCTGCCCAAGGTTGTGGTTGAGCGCCCATCGCCGGATGTGTCTGAAAGTCACTTAGACATAGTGTTGGGGGATCTGGTTTAGGGGTGACCTTGTAGAGTAGGGCTGATGGTTGTACTAGATGATCCCAGGGGCCTTTTCCAACCTATGAACCCAGGATTGCATTAACAGCAGTGACTAAGGAATAAAGGAATAATTACCACAGCGCCATTCCGGACAGCACCGCCCAGGGACTCTTTCCTTCACCAGGATCATGTCATCTGTACAGTTCGTGGCAGGCTCAGAACAAAGGTTTTCATCACAAACTAAATGGGGGGAGGAAAGCCACATATGGACACGCACTCAGAGTTCCTTGGAATTTTCCTGCTTACATCTATCTTGACAAACTATTTTGAAACGTAAAAACCTTCACACACACATACACGCACGCACAGCGTCATTTCTCCTACGTTTGACTGGGGGGTGACTTCATTAGCGTTGATCAATATGTGAAGGGTGGGTGTCAGGAGGATGGAGCCAGGCTCTGCTCAGGGGCATCTAGTGACAGGACAAGGGGCAGTGGGTGTGAGCTGGAACAGAGGAGGTTCCACATCAGTGTGAGAAGGAACTTCTTCACACTGACGGTTCCTGTGTGACTTGGTCTAAGTTATCCTGCTCTGGCAGGGGGATTGGACTAGATGGGCTCTCGAGGTCCCTTCCAATCCCTGATGTTCGGTGATTCTGTGACAGAGTGCAGGAAGGGGCTGCCCAGGAGGGTTGTGGAGTCTCCTCCTCTGGATACATTTAAAACCTGCATGGACATGTTCCTGTGTGACCTGGTCTGGGTGTTCTGTGATTCTGTGATTTGGTAACATACTGAACTGAAAACAACCGACGCTCACCGCAGTAGTACTGAGGACAACAGTGATGGATGGTGTTCAGGTCCACAGTGAGGAGCTCCCCTTCGCCACACAAGGGAACGGGCTCGATACACGACTCACAAACTACATTAAAGAAAAACCATCAGACACTTACCGAGTTGTAAAACCTAAAAGGTTAGTTCGTGTGATCCAACGTCTAACAAAACACCCGGGGTTTGTCACTTGCAGAGCAGGTCCTGCATGTGGTGACATGTGCTGGCATTCAGATAAGGAACCTAACAACGTGCAGCTGTGGTGGTCAAGAGGATGCTGGGACAACAGCGATCCCAACCCCCAGGAATAACTCATGCTCCTGACAGTTAGTCTGGTCAGTGTGAAGTCCCCTGACATCTCCAAGAACTTACGGGTCATTCTGCACGGAAAGAGGGGTCAGGCACTGGAGTGGGCTGCCTAGGGTGGGGTTGAGTCTCCATCCCTGGACGTGTTTAAAAGTCGCTTAGATGTGGTCTTGGGGGATCTGGTTTAGGGGTTCCTGTGCGACTTGGTCTAGAGGATCCTGCTGTGGCAGAGGGACTGGACTAGATGATCTTTGGAGGTCCCTTCCAATTCCTAATGTCTTGTGGTTCTGTGAACTTGTAGAGCAGGGTTGATGGTTGGACTCAATGACCTCAAGGGTCTTTTCCAACCTGAATGATTCTATGAAACTACAGACTGTTCTTGTACATAATTAACTATTCCTCTGTTATCCTTAAAAATATAGAGGCTTCTTACCACAGAGATAAGAGAAACAACAAGGATCTTCCTGTTTTGCCTCAACAATAAATTGATCTTCTCTGCAGTCCAGCTGGGAGGCATTGAAACAGATCGAAGGATCACATTCTGTAGGACGTGAAATGAAGGTTATTCTTAAAAAGGTGAGAGAAAATAGAACCTAAAAATATACATTCATAGATGTACATAAATTCTAAATATATATGTGAATCATATAAATATATATTGATTATATGAATGATAAAACATAATTCATATAAATTATTTAAATTATAGTTTTATATGAATTATAAACATTATAAGTATATGAATTTATATAAAATTTGGAAACAGAAATTTTAATAAAAGAGATGAATTATCATCTTAAAAGAGAAATTACAATATAGAAGCGTAAATTATAAAACATATTATATATTTAATATAAGATATAAATAAAAGAAGATAAAAGATAAACAAAAGACATTATTCACGTACTTAATAAAAATAAAAACAAACCCAAACTGACTGTAAATGAAAAATGACACAAAACACAAACACAAAAAATGATGGGAGAGTGTGGAAAAAACCGACATCACCGCCTGGTGATATTTCCCGTCAGAACCATCCCGACTCGGAGCAGCTCGAGCGGTGAATTTCCTTCCCCCGCGCGATGCAAGCGTGGAAAACGCCCCAGCGCCTGCGCCGGTCCTGCCCTTACCGCATCGGTACTGCGGGCAGCAGGACAGCGGCTGGTAGCCTGCCACGAGCTTTTCGCTGGGTTTGCATGTTGGAACGATGGCGTCGCACGATGACGTGTTACACTCTGTGGGGTAAAAACAGTCCATCATCGCGTCTTTGGGCAGGTACAACTGCCAAGTCCTGCAGCTCAAGATATTAATTCATCTAGTGTCAAGACAGAGATGCTACATGAAGAGCAGCCCAAGTGAGATTAAAGTGCACTCCCCAGCACCACGCAGACCTCCAAGCCAACCCAGGGCTGGTACAGCTGCATTCACGTGGTGCAGTGCTAGCACAGTCCTACATTCCGCTTCAAGGAGATACTTACTTGCCCTGCTCCCTACGCTTGAAGCCAGCTAAAATGTCCCAGTGAAAATACTCCCTAAAGAACCTGATGGCCCAGGGTTGGTTTACAGGTATCTAACCACAACACAGCCAGTCTATTCATAAATGACACAGACAGAGGCACTGAGAGCACTCTCAGTAAGTCTGCAGATGGTACCAAGCTGGGGGTGCAGCTGCTAAGCCTGAGCAACGGGATGCCATCCAGAGGGACCTGGATAGATTGGACGGGGGGCCCAGAGGAACCTTATGAGGTTCATTCAACAAGGCCAAGTGCAGAGTCCTGCACCTGGGCTGGGGTAACCAGCATCATCAGTGCTGGCTGGGAGAGCATCTGCTGGAAAGCAGCCCTGTGGGAAGGGACTTGGGGGTGCTGGGGGATGCAAAACTGGCCATGAGCCACCAGTGTGCAATCGCAGCCCAGGAGGCTGATCCCATTCTGGGCTGCATCCAAAGAACTGTGGCCAGCAGATCAAGAGAGGGGGCTCTGCCCCGGGGAGAAGCATCTTCCCTTGTCTAATGACGTCTAGATGGAACACTAGGAATGAACTCAGAGCACACTGCTTCTGGGAGACAGCAGTCCGTCCAAGGATGCTGCTCTAGACACCAAAATGCTAATAAGAAAACCCAGCTGAGCTTAAAAATTAATTTATAACAGAATTTTTAGTGCACTCGTGGGCTTCCAGGTGAAAAGCCCACAAAGTTCAGTTCTTACCAAAAAAAGCCATCCTTGCTGGCCCAACCAGTCACAAGAACTTAAAAATCACCTCTGAGAGATGTTCCTCTGAGCCCTCTTCTAAAGTCTGTCATCTGCCCGCGACTGTCAAGCACCTACCTCATACCTCTGTTAGTGAAAAAGAGTGTGGTACCTACCACAGACTTGCTTTGGACAACAAGCTCCCTCTTCAATGACACGGATGACAACTTCCCCTTCTCGTTCACAGACCAGCGGTGGATCCTCACTGCACTGAGGTTCTACAGCAACAACGCTTCCATTTTCTAAACAACTGTACATGCAGCAGCCTCTCACAGACCCGTTCCAGGTCTCCCCAGCAGAGCGTGGTTGTCCTTTGGGATCTGTACATGCTGAGAAAAAAAACACCCCTTCAAAAAGTAAAGAGCACAGGTTGGCTGCAAGCAACTCCACATGAGAAAGAACTTCCTCATGGTGAGAGTAATGGAGCACTGGAACAGGCTGCCCGGGGGTTGTGGAGGCTCCTTCCCCCACCTGGATGTGTTCGTGTGTGGTTTGATCTGGGGGATCCTGCTGTGGCAGGGGGACTGGTCCCTTCCAACCCTAATGGAGCCTGGCTCCACCTTCCTGAGGGCTGACGCAGAACCGACGCACGCTCAGCTAAGACGCGCTCAGCATTAGCGTCTGCACAGAACTGCTCTGGCCTGCTTCACGCTTACCACACTTCTCTTCTGGGATGCAGAGGTGGGAGTCCATCCTGTGCAGAACAGTGCCATTTTCACAGACACAGTCTTCCCTTAAATAGGAGCAGGGAGAATCTTCATAGAACCATTTATTCAAGCATGTCTTGGCTTCACAGGGTTGGACACAGGGCTGGTATTCCTTGCCTTCAGGACAACTCAACGCTGCAAGTCACAGAAGCAGCACACCGAGCGCTGCTGTTATTCTCGCAGTGTTTTGATGGATAAGCAGGTAGCAGGAACAAGTACTTGGCTCAGAAAACATGCATTTGTGTTTTTAACACTATTTTAGGTAAGTGACTGACAATCAAGATTAACACTGATTCGTGCTGTTGACTAAAACAACACATAGTAAGGATTTGTACCCTTACTTACTAGTGCTGTGCTGAAACGAGACGGTCCTTACAACAGCAACAGAAAGAAACAGGTTTCTAACTCATCACTAAACACTGGAGCAGCACAAAGCCACGGGGTGGGACAGAAGACAGCTGTCTGCTTACCGCAGTAATCGGAGGTCCTCCACTTAATGCAGATGTTGTGCTTGTTGCATAAAGCCACGTACGCAGAGAGGGCGTCGCACTCGGTGTTCCCAAAGTAGGCACTGCTGACCCACATTTTCTCACAGAACTCCTGCGGAGACACCTGGGAACAGATTAGAAGTGGGAATTAACAACTGACAGAGCTCTCTGTTCCAAACAACTAATGAACTGCAAGCAGTAACACATCTGGAAGGGAAAAACAAACCACAAGCAGACAGAAGTAAAACTAAACTGAAAAGTCAGACTCGGGAGTAAACCACACTGTTCTGCGTAGAACACTCAGTCTGAAACTGCCAACATTTTTTATGCCCATTAGTGTCACAGAATCACAGAACATTAGGGATTGGAAGGGACCTCAAAAGATCATCCAGTCCAATCCCCCTGCAAACCCACCTGGCCATGTTCCTGTGTGACTTGGGCTAGAGGATCCTGCTCTGGAGGGGGGACTGGACTACACAATCTTTCGAGGTCCTTTCCAATCCCTAATGTGCTGTGATTCTGGTCGCATGGAACATGTCCAGGAGAGTTTTAAATGTCTCCAGAGGAGACTCCACAACCCCCCGGGCAGCCTTTTCCATTGCTCCATCACCCTCACTGTGAAGAAGTTCCTTCTCAGATTGATGTGGAACCTCCTCTGTTCCAGATCACACCCACTGCCCCTTGTCCTACCATTGGATGACACTGAGCAGAGCCTGGCTCCATCCTCCTGACACCCACCCTTCACATATTGATCGACATTCATGAGGTCACCCCTCAGTTTCCTTTTCTCCCAGCTCCAGAGCCCCAGCTCCCTCAGCCTTTCCTCAGCAGGGAGATGTTCCACTCCATCACCTCTGTGGCTCTGCACTGGACTCTCTCCAGCAGCTCTGTGTCCTTCTGGAACTGAGGGGCCCAGAGCTGGACACAACAGGCACAGAACATGATCCAAAAAATACAGTCACACCACTTAACAATCACTTTTGCACTATCTCTGTCAGCTAAAAGTCAACAGTCTCAGTCCAACACTGCTGCTACATCTTCCATCAATTCCTGCTGTGAATGAAATACGACTGAGTGCTCTGTGTCTGTAGGACCTGATAGCTGATGTTATGAGGTCTAAACACAGCCTAGAACATTCTATGATTCTATATGTGTTTTAAATGGACAGAATTACTGAAGCCAACATGGAAGAGGTAGTGAGAGACACCCTGCTGTCAGCTCCTGAGCATAATGACCATAAGTAACTCATAACCATCAACACAAATCAAACATTCAAACCGTGCAGCTCATTCTTTTCTTAACTCCACACATTGTATTTGAATTGCACCCGAGATGTCTCTGATCTCTGTACTCACTTTCTTGTGGCAAGGGATGAAAACACTTCTGTTTAGCAGCTCCCTGCAGTGGGTGCAGTTGTACTCAGAACAGTTTCTCACTGGCCTCCTGGTTGTCACATCAAGTGACTTCTCCATTTCCCAGCTCTTAATGAACACTTCGATTTCCTCCAGATTGGTAATCACGGTCGTATTTTGCATCTTGAGGTCATCAGTGGGGTCTCCATTACACACCCCTGGGGGCAGAGCACCACAAGCAAGGCACAGAAAGACACAGCACGTCACTTACTTTGAAAAAAGAAAAGTACACTCGACTAACAGTCAGACTAACATCGTATCAGGCTCTCCTGGGGTCACTCATCTGGCTTTTCAAATTAGATTGCATTGAAAGTAATTAATTCACAGAACCACAGAACATCAGAGACTGGAAAGGACCTTGGAATATCACCCAGTGCAATCCCCCTGACACAGCAGGATCACCTGGATCAGGTAGCACAGAAACATGGCCAGAGAAGGAGACTCCACAACCTCCCTGGACAGCCTCTTCCAGTGCTCTGTCACCCTCACCCTGAAAAAGGTCCTTCTCGTATTGGTGTGGAACCTGTTCTGTTCCAGCTCACGTCCACTGTCCCTTGTCCTATCATTAGATGACATTGAGAAGAGCCTGGCTCCATCTCACTGACAGCCCCCCTCCCACTTTTACAGCCTCACCACAAAGTCCTTCTGTCTCCACCGATGTGTTGGGGTGTACCCCGTACTGTATGTCTATGATGCCTGTAACGTGAGCCCACTTGATGCTGATGCCAGCTGGGGTGCCGACGATGTACATTGCACCAGTGTCCTGGACACTCAGGCCTTCTTTTGAGAACGGTAACGCTTGGGCTACAGAATCCACTGCTACCTAAAACAAACCAAAACCACTTTAGAGAGAAAACCAGACTGAGAATCCCAGAACATTAGGGATGGGAAGGGACCTCGAAAGATCATCCAGTCCAATCCCCCTGCCACAGCGGGATCACCTAGACCAAGTCACACGGGAACATGGCCAAGAGAGTTCTAGGTGGAAATGTGAGGCTGCCATGAATTACCCAGACCCTGAAACGCAAAAGTAGCCCCAATCCTGCAGTAAACTCATTGTGAGTCTGATTTACTGCGTTCCACAGCAGAACAGCTCTCCAGCTACCTTTGAAGAGCACACATGCTACATACCCGTGATAGGTACTTACTTCTCTTGCCAGACGGTTGATAAGTAACGTAGAGGTGCCTGCTGTTACGTTTAACTTCTTAAAACAGAGCCCCAAAGTGCCTTCAGGAGGAACCTTGAAAGAAAAGCAACAAGTTTAGTGATTACAGCTTTTCTAACTCTTCATCAGGGATTTTTGTTTCTCTATGTGTAACAGGAATGTCTTCAGGAATTAGTAAAAGTTAAAAGTACTCACTGGTTTTCTTATTGAATTTGCACTCTGGAAAACATTAAAAATAGATTAGAAGTTCAGTGACAACAAGCAGCATTCTGAAGTTAGAAAGCACTGTCTTGTTTGTACATGAAGTCCCTCTGCAGTCACTGAACTCCATAATTAAATGTCTAAAGGCCCTCTACAATCTCTTAGCTTCATAATCAAACAGACCTAATGTATTTTTTAGAATTACAAAAAAAATAGGGATTTCCCTGGTATTGCAGTGCACTTCTCTGTGAATCACTTTTAGAAACTTGATCAACTTGCTGAAGGGTTAAATCAAAGAGGATTATTTGGAAAGCAATACAGAAGAGATAACACAGTGACATCAAGAAGTTGCATTTAAAAGACATACAAATCACAGAACATGAGGGATTGGAAGGGACCTGGAGAGATCATCCAGTCCAATCCCCCTGCCACAGCAGAATCCCTGAGATCCAGTCATACAGGAACATGGCCAGGTGGGTTTTAGGGGGAAATGTGAGACAGTTTGCTCATTAGCTGCATGAATTGGGACCACAGACAATGCGAAGGAAATGTGAGGGGTGACTTCATTAATGTTTATATAAATGTGAAGGGTGGGTGTCAGAGACAAAATTCGTTTATCTAGAAAACCTGATTAAACATAATCCTTGAAAATGGAGTAACCTGCCATCTTTCTATGGGTGCAGCTTCTGTCTAAAGGTTTTGTGCAACAGATTGTTTAGTATTTCCTATTTAAAACACAAACACTTGAGGAAGCAGTGCAATCACTGGAGAAACAAGAGTCTTACCTGATCCATTGGACATTTTTCAATATGAGCGACAATAGTTTCTCCTGGCAACTTGACTAGGACGTAGGAAGCCACATTACAGAGGGCTATGTTGTTCCCATCAAATGTAATGACGCTTAATTCAGACAGAACAGAACACTGACCTGAAAGAGAACTGCCATTTAATGAGGTGACCACACATACAGGGCATTTCTAAGAGCTTGTGCTTTTAGCAGTGTTTGCTCTCGTGCAGGTGATTATGGCCTTCTTCTGTGGACACCACAACGACCCGTACGCAGAGGGAAGTTACTCAGCAGAAACACCTGAAGCTACTGCTGTGCCCCCAGGGTGGAGGAAAATTAGTGGAAGTTGTCAATGTTTTCCAGAAATTTGTATGTTGGGAGGCAACAGGTAGGCATTCAAATGCACTGAGTTTGGACACCTCATTACAAAGGAGACCTCGAGGGGCTGGAGCGAGGGCAGAGGAGGGCAACGAAGCTGGGGAAGGGCCTGGAGAAGAAGTCTGATGAGACTGAGAGATTGAGAGAGTTGGGGCTGCTTAGTTTGAGGAAGAGGAGGCTGAGAGGAGAGACCTCATTGCTCTCTACAACTCTCTGAAAGGACACTGCAGAGATGTGGGTGTTGGTCTCTTCTCACAGGTCATTAGCGACAGAACCAGAGGGAAGGGCTTCAAGATCCAACTGGGGAGGGTTAGACTGGACATCAGGAAGAAATTGTTTGTGGAGAAAGCGGTCAGGGACTGGAGCGGTCAGGCCCTGGACTGGGCTGCCCAGGGTGTTGGATGAGTCCCCATCCCTGGATGTGTCTGAAAGTCACTTAGACATAGTGTTGGGGGATGTAGTTTAGGGGTGACCTTGTAGAGTGGGGTTGATGGTTGGACTTGATGATCCCAAGGGTCTTTTCAAACCTGAGTGATTTTGTGACTCTATATTTAGAAGTGAGATAATGATTCCAGTCACACTACAAGGTTTTTAACGAGACTCGTCTTTGGCAGACAGTCATGAGACAGGTTCTGCATTTTCTAAGTAGGAGTAAAAACTGCAGTGAAATCTAACTGAAAATTGTAGGTCCTGTCCTTCAGAAATGCCATTTGTTTTCTACACAAAATGGTGCAATGTCAACATTTCTACCGATAGCAGGTCTGGAAAGTTTCAGATGGATGTTTTTGTTCATGCTGCAGATTTCATTCTGATGCTTTAATTCAAAGCAAGATATCTTTGCTCTCTTGAGCGTGAATTCAAAGGCACCAAATCAATCATGTTTCATTGCTGTGCTGATGAGCACTCCTTTTAGAATCACAGAATCACTAAGGTTGGAAAAGACCCCCAGGATCATCAAGTCCAACCATCAACCCTACTCTACAAGGTCACCCCTAACCAGATCCCCAAACACTACGTCTAGGCGACTTTCAAACTCATCCGCGGATGGGACTCAACCACCACTCTGGGCAGCCCATTCCACTGCCTGACCACTCTCTCCATGAAGAACAGTTTCCTGATGTTTTAAATTCATCCCAGTATCCAACTTCACGTTCCCACTGTAATCAACCCTTAATCTATGACTTGCAATTTACAGATCACGGTTCTGTGTTATGTTTAAAGAGAAAAGAGTGACTTACAGGGACACTCCCATTCTGGGCAGCAACTATCAGTGTTGACCTGAACCGGCATTCCTCGAAAACCACAGTCTGGCGTCTGCACGTCGTTCGGGCAGTTCTCCGACAAGTTGTATAACATCCACCCCGTAGTAACACACACGTACTGGCTACATTTGTCGACAGGCTCCAGGTATCTTGGCTGCGATACCAGGGAAAAACAACTCGAATCAACTCTGCATTCATTCACTTCCCTCGTAAATCACATGTGCGCTACCCTCTGCTGAGACAGTATCTACAGGACCCCTCATCAGTTGCTTTTGTGTGGCTGCAACAGATGACAGTCAGGTACTGGGAGAATCAGAGACTTTCCTTTGTCTTAACTCGTCCTAACGTGTCCCAAGGAAGGGAATGCTAGACATCAGCTCTCTGCCTCCTCTCGCAGAGGGGACAATACCAGAAATCAACATTCAGCTTAGGATGTCTGGGGAAACACACCAGCATCGTATCACTTCCCGACCTCTCCCACAGCAACACACAAACATCCTGTCCAAATTGCCTGGACTTTACCTTTCGAAGAGACAGGGGAGAGAAGAGGGGAACAGGGAGGGAGACAGAAGTGGCCCTATAGATCCCTGATTTTTGGATCTCCACAACCACACCCAAAGGACACACAAGATGCTGTGGAAGCTGCACTTAGGACACCAGAGAAGAAGAAGGAGACAGTGGACAAGGAACTCTGGCGTAGCAATCTACCCTTTTCTTACCTGTCTCTTGCCTTGCCTATGTCTTACCTGTCTCTCTCCTTTCTTTTTGCATCTGTCCTTTCTAATCTCTTCATCCTCTCCTTTTTCCTTCTCTCTTTCCAATCTCTTCCTCTCTCTTTTCTTACGCACTACTGTTACACAAACCTACCTCGATATATACTTGCCCCAATGCAGCTCTGCTATCGACTCACCAAAGCGCATTTCTTGAGCATGTTTGCGTCACCCTGTTCAATATCTCTTTATGATGGAACTCCCCGCGAACCCGCATTCCAACCGGATCGCGACAGGTACCTACACTCTTCCTGTTCACAGAATCCCTGAACATTAGGGACTGGAAGAGACCTCGAAAGACCATCCAGTCCAATCCCCCTGCTAGAGCAGGATCACCTAGACCAAGTCGTACAGGAGCATGTCCTCAGAGGAGACTCCACAAGCCTCGTGGGCAGCCCCTTCCAGGGCTCCATCACCGTCACGTTGCAGAAGCTCCCTCTGATATTTATATGGAACCTCCTCTGTTCCAGCTCACACGCATTGCCCCTTGTCCTATGATGCCCCTGAGCAGAGCCGGGCTCCATCCTCCTGACACCCACCCCTCACATATTTATAGACCTTAACGAGGTCACCCCTCAGTCCTCTGGTATTGTTTCCACAGCCCAGCTGAAGGGACTGAAAAGCATTAACAGGCAGAGGCAAATGAAGCTGATCGTACCACACACTCGGAAGACGCAGACATCATTGGACTTGAGGAAGCCTCGTCAGCTACAGCTGTCATTGCTCCTGTGCTTGCCAGAGCAGTGGGTGTTTCCACAGGTTCTGAAGAGGAAGGCAGAGCCATTACACCACTAGAAGGAGACAAATCTAGTCTAGTTCTGGTCTGCAGGTCTGTGGGCTCCGTTACACTGACATAAGGTTTAACAGTTGGCTGTGTTGGGCTTTTGGACAAACGAGATGCTGTTACATGCGGGACTCCAGAAAGAGAGAGGTTTTTGACTGAGGTTGTGCTTCTTGAGAAAGGCAAGCTCTGAGCTGGAGACACTGTCAAGTATGGCAGGGAAGAAGCTTTCTCAGTTGTGGTTGTCTTTGTCCTGGTAACATTTCTTTGCTCGTACGGAGTCTGAGCACTTTCTACAACACCCACGGTTCTCTCAAATGAGGTTGCGTGTCTGACTTCTGAAGCTGTAAATGAGGTGCTCTTCGTCTGGAATAGAGGGCTTCTAGTTGTCATGATGTGGATTTCTGGAGTTTCCTTAGTGCTCTGTGAAGCTTGAGTCACTGCAGATGTAAACAAAGATTGGTGTGACACAGACATGGCTGTTTCTGTGGCGGGAGGAACTGAAGCTGAAGCCACAGTGGGTTTTGTGGTAAACCTAGAGGCTACAGTAGAGCCAGAAGTAACTAATAAACTGGCTGAAGAGCTAAGTAGCCTTTCTGTGAAAACATGAGGTGCTTTTAAGGATGCAGTGTTCACTGTTGGGTTCATGATCACTGGTGCAGTGGACTGAGTGATGATTCCAGCTGATATGGCTGACAGTGTACCATTTTTTTCTGAAGAACTTACTGAGGCACTCTGTTTTCCTAGAGAAACAGTGGGGATAGGAGCAGTCTTAGGAGTAGGTGAGGATACAGAGACCCTACTGAATTGCCTCGCTGAAGTGGCTTCAGGAGCTGTGGGGATTAGTAAAGAGGTCTTTAAGGTGGATGGTTTTAGCGCTGCTGGAAGGCCAGCAGAAGGGCTTGTGTTTAATGTGAATACAGAAGAAGTTAAAGATGTTGCAAAGCCTCTAACTGCACTTTCTGAGTTTCCTTGTGGATCTAGAGATGAAACTGATGCTGGGTTAGCAGTGATATTTTGGGTTAATGACAATGGACTTTTAGTACATCATACTGGATGGTCCTGGTGTGGACAACAAGATGGTGAATAAAGACTATGACCTCATAAGAGAAGGATCCTTACGAATGGAAGTGCCTGAGCTTTGTGTCACAGGATTGCTCTTCAGTTCTGTGCACGAACTGCTTGGGTACTCTGTGGTTTCTGAAGTGGTTGCTAATGTAGCATTTAGAGGTAACACCAGTGACCTCAAGAGAAAGACTGTCAACATAATGGGATTCGCTGGCATTTTAGAAATGGATGACACTGAGAAGGAATCAGTGTGCATTAAGACTTTGTTTTCTGTTGAGGCTTTACGTGCTGGAAATGTATCAGAGACTGTTGGATGGACTAGAAGAGGTGAAGCAGCAGAAGGTACTTTAAAAAGACTTTTGGAGTCAACAGAGACATCTGGCATGGCTTCTGGCTTCAGGGAGGTAACCAGAGGATGTGCTGGCACAGATACTCTGTGTGTTCCAGATGGAATTGAAGATGTGTTCATAGGGATCTGAGAAGCCACTTGAGGCCTAGATACAGGCACCGTGGGCAGAGCAGCAGAACACTGCTGGTTATTAATGGAGATGCCTGCTTCAGAGCAGTCACTGGAATTTCCAGCAAAGATGAAAATACCTTTGGAGAAAAACTGGTTAAAGAACTTGCATTTAAAGATAGAGGACAAGTATTAAGCACAAGCTTTGCTGTTTGAAAGTATAAGTAAGTGATTAATTGAAGAAGACTTGTCTCAAGGCTGGCAAATCTAGACACTGGAGGACCAGCTGAAGGTGTAGGGTGAGCTGCAGTTTGACCAATGCCAGAGCTTGGTCTAACAGACGGAGCTGATAGAGGAGAAGCAGATGCACTTTGTGTCAACTGTGAACCTAGAACCATAGGTCTTGTGGAAGTTGCTTTGCCAGCCAGCAAAGCAGACAAGGACACTTCAGAGGACACTGTCCCTCCCTTAGAATGACTTACTGAAGCACTCTTACTCTTCCAGTACCTGCAGGCAGCTCTGAAGTGATGAAAGATGGTTTGGAGGTAAAAGTTGTTAATGCTGAGATGGGGGAAACAGTTCCTGGCTGAGTGGTTGATGTTTCAAGTGGAAATGGAACTACTGGTAGGGAAGATGGTGTAAATAGCGCAGAACATGTTGGAACAGGACTTGCACTGAGTAGGGCTGTTGAAGTTGCTGTTGGAATGGGCAAGGTTATAGATGCAGCAGATCTGACAGTACATGAGGTGAGTGCTGAGGCTCGAAGAGCAGCTGGAAGACCTGTGGAAAAGATGAGTTTGGAAAGGACAGGTGGGCTGGCCACGCTGCGAAGTACACTGAAAGAACCCACTGTGTGTGGTAATGCAAATGCTGAACAGGTGGCTGCATGAGACACTTTCAATGAACAGAAGTCTGAAATGTACTCTGCTGACATGTTTTTTCCCCTTGAAGTTGCCTTTGCCTTCACGGTTATTTTGTCTGTCACACTGACATAAGCTGACTCAGTCCCGGAAGTAACAAGTAAAGGAAGTGTCTGAGGAAATCTCTCACCCGTGTGAGAGAATAACAGTGAAGGCTTTGTCCCAACTGCAGGTGATACTGTAGGTGCCACAGGGATGCCTGAAAAGAAAAGTGCACACTTCACTGTCTTGTTCTGACTGTTGGCAAGACAACACAGCAACATCGATTTCAAGGCACAGAATCACAGAACACTAGGGATTGGAAGGGACTTTGAAAGATCACCTAGTGCAATCCCCCTGCCACAAGTCCCATTTTAATATTAGCAAATGGGAGCACCATCTGAGAAGACAAACTGCCAAGCAGTCCACATTCCTGATGTCTGTTCAACTGACTCGAGAAGTTCTCTTAGTTTCGATGTGAATTAAGTAGATAGTTTTTCATTATTGGAAAATACCTCGATTTTGCAGAGCAGTTCTGAGGCAACAAGGCAATTCCATGGAAAATTCAGTACGTAAGAAACAGTCAAATATTTGGAATAAATACGTCTGTGGGAGGGATTCTATCTATAGCCTAACTTTGAAGATTAGACTCACATAACAAAACATACTTACAGTCTTCTGGATAAACGCATTTAAGTGTGACCTCATCGAGGATCATGTTTTTGGGGCAGTATGGCAAGCATCCTTCAACCCTTAAAAACAATGCAAAGTTAATTCTGAAGCCACAGTAGAAATACAAATGAAATTTCAGTTATTTCAGCCTGGCTAAATGCATCATTTGAATGTTTCACAGAATCACAGAAACACAGAACATTAGGGATTAGAAAGGACCTCAAAAGATCTTCCAGTCCAATCCCCCTGTGAATGCTTTGGGCTGCCTTAAAGGTCATCTACTCCACACAACCCCACAACGATCATAGAATCATTCCTTTTGGGAAAAAAAACCCTTCTGATATTTATATGGAACCTCCTCTGTTCCAGCTCACACCCATTGCCCCTTGTCCTATCACTAGATGCCACTGAGCAGAGCCTGGCTCCATCCTCCTGACACCCACCCTTCACACATTTATAGACATTATTGAGGTCACCCCTCAGTCTCCTCCAAGCTCAAGAGACCCAGCTCCCTCAGCCTTTCCTCATATCTTTGCATGACGTTCCCTCCTCCTACAGGAGAGGGCATAGTCCATCCATCCTACTCCCATAGTCATTCCCACAGATCCTTGTGACATAAACACAAGACATGATGGGATGCTGTTGTAGGACAGGGACAGAAATCCATAGGAAGGAAAAGCCTTCACTTAATAAATTTGATTTCTACCTAACCACTGCCATAAGCTAAACCCCTGAGCTGAACACACACACTCTTATTCTTGTGTTGATAGAATCATAGAATCATCAGGGATTGGAAGGGACCTCGAAAGACCATCTAGTCCTATCCCCCTGCCACAGCAGGATCCCCTAGACCAAGTCAAGAGAGTCAGTCAGGGTTAGAAGAGACCACAGGACCACCCAGCTGATCAAATCTAAACAGGAACGGATACCGTGGGAAATGAGAAGCTTGCTACGAACGTGTTCCCGTGTCTTGTGGGAGCCGCTCGTAAGAGGGATTCTGAAATCTGGCTGAGTTAAAACGAACAGAGGTGTTCAGAACGTGCAGGCACACCTACTACAGGAAGCAACACCATGACAATATGAGCTTCATTCTACTTACGGAGGAAGGAATTTACATGCTGCTCCTGCAGGATCACTACACGTTTTAACACAAGGGTTGGCACAAGCTTCGTACCGCCATTCGCACATCCTTCGATAAGGCACTGACGCATCGAGTTCTGAGCAGAAGGAAAAGGTATTCTCTAGTCTCTTCTACAACGTAAATTGGTTTTTCAGAAAAATTATGAGATAAAAACTGAGCAGAAAAAAATCTGGGACCTTTCAAATAGGTGAGATTTGGTTCATTTTCAGTTTCAAGCATTTTAAGCTCAGCCAAGATGAAAGGCACTGAAACTTCAAAGATACAAACAGCTGCTCCCTTTTTCAAGATATGCTGTTTAAAAACCTTAAAAATCAGTTAAGCACAGCAAAGGTACTGTTGGGTACAGGACAAACAGAGTTATCCCATTCATTTAAGAAAACACTTCTTTCTATATCATTACCCTTGGTCCCAAGGGTCTTTTCCAACCTCAGTGATTCTAAAACTAGTTATTAACAGGCATCTTTTCCTGACACACCACATTCACAGAATCACACAGAATCACGGAACATTAGGGATGGGAAGGGATCTCAAAAGATCATCCAATTCAGTCCCCCACCACAGCAGGATCACCTAGATCAGGTAACACAGGAACATGACCAAGTGGGTTTTAAATGTATCTAGAGAAGGAGACTGCACAACTCCCGTGGGAAGCCTGTTCCAGGGCTCCGTCACCCTCACCATGAAAAAGTTCCTTCACTGATGTGGAACCTTCCTCTGTTCCAGCTGACACCCACTGCCCCTTGTCCTAGCATTAGATGCCCCTGAGCAGAGCCTGGCTCCATCCTCCTGACACCCACCCCTCACATATCGATCAACATTAACGAGGTCACCCCTCACTCTCATTTTCCCTGGGCTAAATAAAAAAAACCCAGCTCCCTCAGCCTTTCCTCAGCAGGGAGATGCTCCCCTCTCCCTTCATCATCCCTGTGGCTCTGCGCTGGGCTCTCTCCAGCAGCTCTGCGTCCTTTTGGAACTGAGAGGCCCAGAACTGGACACAAGATTCCAGATGTGGTCTCACCAGCGCAGAGGGAGAGGGGAACCTCTCTCCATCTACTTAACCACCCCCATTCTGATGCAGTTGGCCTTTTTGGCCACACGGACACTTCATTTTGGAAGACTGAAAAAAAAGGAAAAGGTAAAGACAAAAGTTCCCATCGTGTCTGCAAAGCTTAGAGGCAGAACTGAAAATGAAGAACAGTCCTGAAGAACAGGATATAAAATGTTTGTTGCTATTTCTGGTGAAAGAGAAGTTCTCTGAATGCAAGCAGATCAAAGCACACTTGTGCCTGGGGATGATGCAAAATTTACCTTCAATTCTAAAGCTACTCAAACGTTTGAATTCTTCTGAATAATCATACTTTGCCACTCGAACACTGGCTGAGGTGAGAACGATGAAGAAGCCTTTTCTGCTGTGCAGCTCAAAGGCGCTGAGCCCTGGGCTCCAGAGGCCCTGGTGGTGGAAGAAGGTTGCTCGTCTCTGAAAGGAGGTGCTTGCCTGCCACTGCTCCAACCCAACAATTCCGTTCTCATGAGCGTACAGAAAGTAGTTTGGTCTTTCGGCAGACTCCAAGGAAACAAGAGGGAGAGCTTCCACAGAAGGAAAAAACACAATAGTAAGACTTTCACAGAAGAAGTTAAAACCAAGATTAAAATCTACGTATTGGCTGTTAAGTGGTGACTTTGAAACAACTGCTTTTGACCAAGAAAAACACAGCTTTATGTAACAACAAACCAAGTAACAAGTGGAGAGTCTAAGGGATCACATAATCCAGAGCCACCAGAGAGTTTATCACAGAATCACAGAACACGAGGGATTGGAAGGGACCTCGAAAGATCATCCAGTCCAATCCCCCTGCCACAGCACGATCACCTAGCTCCAGTCACACAGGAACATGCCAGGTGGGTTTTAAACACCTCCAAAGAAGGAGGGTCCACAACCTCCCTGGGCAGTGCTCTGTCACCCTCACCAGGAAGAAGTATGTTTTGACAATAGTAAAACTGGTGATAAAACTTACATAAATCTTTATCTTTGAAAAGACCTGGAGTTATCATGAAGCTGAAGAACACATTTCCATACGCTCTGGTTCTAGGCAGGGGAAAGATCCTTCTGCTGGATATGTTAGCTCCTATAATCATGTCACTCTCTCCGTAACTTGCCAAAATGTAGGGTCCTTCACCAAGACCTAAGGGAAATCAAATGAAAAAAGATAAATCTTCTTTGCCTACCATGAAAAACTTCAGCGTTAGTTCACATAATAAATCACAGAATCAGAATTGTTAGGGATTGGAAGGGACCTCGAAAGATCGCCCAGTCTAATCCCCCTGCCACAGCAGGATCATCTAGACGGAGTCGCACAGGAACACATCCAGGCGGGTTTTAAACATCTCCAATGTGAAGTAGACCCCAAAACTCCCCTGGGCAGCCCCTTCCAGGGCTCTGTCACCCTCACCAAGAAGTTCCTTCTCATATTGATGTGGAACCTCCTGTGTTCCAGCTGACACCCATGGCCCCTTGTCCTGTCATTGGATGCCACCGAGCAGAGCCTGGCTCCATCCTCCTCACACCCACCCTTCACATATTTATAATTGCTCTATAAAAATATTTTCTGTTTTGGAACCAGGAGTGCAGGCTTGTTCCTGGCACGTAGCTGGGTGGTACAGTAGAAAGCATGAAGATAAAGCTTATGCAGCTCAGTACACAAATACAATGCTGAAGCAAAGACAGTGATATGAAACGCTGCTTACCTTGATTGTAGTGCTCACAGTCATAAGCTAAAAGAAAAAGAAAACAAGCTCATTGTTACTGCAGAGTGAGCCCAGAGTGTGTAAATGTCTGCATTCTAAGAACGTCAAATGCACTGTCATCAGAGGAAGTTCATTTCCCGTGACGTAGAGTCAGTGTGGCTTTCCTAGGTCGTTACCCTGTGACATGCAGCTGGACCTAAACTTGCGTGCCAGGGCAGTAGGCATGAAGCGTGAACTGTTCTACAGCTGAGAACCCCTCTCGCTGTGAATGACAATGCAAATGGGCTTGATCTCTTTGGACTCTACACAGCACACTGGACATAGCCCAGCTCTGGTGTTCTGGCAGCACAGAATGCTGGACATAGCCCAGATCCGGTGTGCTGGCGCACACCACCAGTGTCTGCACTGGCACACCCTGAGCACAGCCTCTTCAGTAAGGCACCACATTTGGGTGTTCGAGCCTCAGCTATCCCACAGACAACTTGAAAAGCTTGAAGTAAGTTTATTACCCACCTGCTTCTGTCATATTGGTGTTATTCAGAAGCAAAAGGCCAAAGATGCCTCAAAGAAGAGCTCCAGTCCAAAGCCAACCTGGGTACGTACCGCAGAGCGAAGGGGATCGCCAGTGGATCGCTGTTCCTTGCTGGCAACACTTGTGGGCATACGCTGCGATGCTGGTGCACAAGCACTCGCAGTCCCCGCCGAGGTTGCAGTTGCAGGTATCTGTGTGGCAGTTTTTGACAAAAGAAGTCACATCAATCTGGGAGGGAGAGAATGAAAGGGTTCATGATTTCACTGCATGAGAGCTGTACAGGTCAGGTCCTGCTAAACCTCGCCTGGCACCAAGGGGCTCCTGTGGCAGGGGCTACGCTGTGCCCTCACAGCTTACAAGCAAGCAGTGATCTAGGGCAAACCATGAGACACGTGCCAACATGCTAACAATGCCAGACAGACCCTTCCAACAGCCTTGCTCCCAGCTGCCAACAACCGTCAGGCAAGATATTGGCACCTCGGTGTTGCCTAAAGGTCCAAATGTTTAGTATCACGGAATCACAGGACGCTAGAGATTGGAACTGACCTTCAAAGATCACCCAGGCCAATCTCCCTCAGCTTGTACCTGTATTACAGGCCAAGAGAACGTTGCCACCAGTGACTGTTAACAAGCACATCTGCCCACGCAGTGCCGTTCGTTGGCAGTTTGTTTTCAGCAAAGCAAAGGCTGTCATCTATAGCCACTCTGTCGGTTCTGCACGAACAAGAGCTGCATCTCTAACTATCAGGCTATTAAAGCAATAATTTGTAGAGGAGGTTTTGGTCAGGGAAAGAAAACCTGAGCACGCTGAGCACATCTTGCTGAATAATATTTCTCCATTTATCAAGATTTTAATCTACTTTGCCTGCAAACCTTCATTAGATCAGAAACTCACGTCCTCACACCAAAATACTGTCATATTATTTTGTGGGTTTATACAAGACACTATTTCTTGGGTTTCAGGCTGCCCAGGTGGGTTGTGGAGTCTCCTTCTCTGGAGATGTTTAAAACCTGCCTGGATGTGTCCCTGTGCGACTTGGTCTAGGTGCTACTGTTCTGGCAGGGGGATTGGTCTTTCGAGGTCCTTCCCAATCCCTAATGTTCTGTGACTCTGATTATGGACTGGAAGGGACCTCGAAAGATCATCCAGTCCAATCCCCCTGACACAGCAGGATCCCCTAGATGCATGAAGAATTTCTTCCTGATGTCCGGTCCAACCCTCCCCTGGTGGAGCTTGAAGCCCTTCTCTCTGCTTCTGCTGCTAATGACCTGTGAGAAGAGACCAGCACCAACATCTCTACAGTGTCCTTTCAGATATTTGTGGAGAGCAATGAGGTCTCCCCTCAGCCTCCTCTTCCTCTAACAGAACAGCCCCAACTCTCTCCATCTCTCCTCATAAGATTGATTCTCCAGGGCCTTCACAAGCTCAGGTTGTAAAAACACCTGAAAGGTGTTTGCTTTACACACTGTCCCATCCAAGGTGGATATGCACATGTGAAAACACTTGACTGTGAATTAAACAACATGTTTTGCCCCCAAACACAATTTTTAACATAATTATCCTGAATTTTTTGCATAATGTTTGCAAATCTTAATCATGGATAAGATATAGAAAATGAATGCTTGAGAGAGGAGGTATTTCTTGATGAGTTATAATAGCAGGTCTCCTTAAGGACTCCCAAAAGTCCCTTTTTTATTTATTACTCTCCACTTTGAAAATACACTCATCACTGTGTTCTCAGGCACCCGCTCAACAAATTCTTTACATAGTAACTGAAGTCAGCATTAATAAATCTCTTGGATTAAGCTACTGCAACCTCCTTTTCAGGCAAATTCCTAACCATGTTGATATCAAACCTGAGTGCGGAAAGTCGGGGGGTTCAGCTGGGGCCATTAGTGATCTCGCTTAGCATCAAAATTTGTAATGAAAATAGCAGATGGAGATGAAAATTTCTGGTTGTTCTTGCTTGCACAGGAATCATATAACATTGGGGATTGGAAGGGTTTAAACATCTTCACAAAAGGAGACTCCACAACTCCCCTGGGTAGGCTCCTCTCACACTGATGAGGATCCTCCTCTGTTCCAGCTCACACTCGTTGCCCCTTGTCCTATCATTAGATGACACTGAGCAGAGCCTGGCTCCACCCTCCTGATACCAACCATTCACACATTTATAAATATTAATGAGGTCACCCCTCAATCTCCTTTTCTCCCGGCTCCAGAGCCCCAGCTCCCTCAGCCTCTCCTCAGCATGGAGATGCTCCCCTCCCCTCAACATCTCTGTGGCTCTGTGCTGGACACTTTCCAGCAGCTCTGTGTCCTTCTGGAACTGAGGGGCCCAGAACTGGACACCGACATTTTTTCTATTTATATTTTTTATATTTATTCTGTGATCATCAAGTTTAGGCTCCAGTCTAGAAAAGAAGAGGGAGCTCTGCAAAAACCTATCACGCTCACACAGTGACACCCGCAAGGCTCTGCTCTGTAGCCTCCATGACATTCGGACTGGTAAAAAGAATTAATCACAGAAATTAGGGATTGGAAGGGACCTCAAAAGATCATCTAGTCCAATTCCACTGCCAGAGCAGGATCATCTAGACCAAGTCACACAGGAACATGTCCAGGTGGGTTTTAAACATCTTCAGAGAAGGAGACTCCTGGACTTTTCATATTTTCAGCATGTTCTGGATATTTCACAAACTTACCACGTTGCGACAAGGTGCAAACACATCGCTGTATAAAATGGAGCATTCTTTTTTGGCATAAGGGAACTTGCTCTGATGGACCTCACATGCTCTTAGTGTTTCATTTGGGCTCTTGCACTGGAAAACAAACACCACACACCACAAACTTCTGAAGCTACGTTTAGCACGGACCCAGGCAGGCTGCAGTCTGAGAGAATTCAATACCTGCTTAATCAGAGAACAATAATAAAGGTTCAATACTATCTTATTCATCCTCCCCTCTCCGTGATTTGCTGCTATAACTGAAAACATATGCACAAAACAGCATCTTTGTG
Organism: Rhinopomastus cyanomelas; assembly: GCA_013400115.1. Lineage (NCBI taxonomy): Eukaryota > Metazoa > Chordata > Aves > Bucerotiformes > Rhinopomastidae > Rhinopomastus > Rhinopomastus cyanomelas. The sequence goes on along the minus strand of VXBP01005367.1, from coordinate 640,497 downwards.
TCTGGTTCTGAAGCACTCAAATGTTCCTGCTGCCTGCCCAGCACATCAAGACTAAATGTTTTCTCTGTGACACATGATAATCATTACCAGAGCAACCAACTGGAACATCATCAACAAATACAGGGTCCAAATCCATCCCTGGTGGTTTTCGCACTGACTTTAAATGGAGCCACACTACAGATGGTTTGAGCCCTGCGAGTTCAAATAAAGCAGCAGCAGTAGGAAGAGAGCAACACGTGAAAAAAATAGTCAGGGATCATCACAATAACTCAAAAGTGGCTGAGACACAGCTCCCTCTCTTAAAGTCTCTCTTCAAGAAGAAAAATGAACAGAGAAGTAAAACAAAATTACTCTTGGCTCAGAATAGAGGTTCATGCAAAACCACACAGCCAAGTAGTACAGGGGGGCCTGGCAGATCCAAGGGCAGTGCTGAAAGGCACCTACACAGCCTTGGCTGAACTCCTGCACGGATCAGGAGATGCTGCTGTGGGGCGATGTGCTGCCACTGCCAGGAAGGAGAAACTCTGGGAGCATCCCGCACTTCATGGTGCCAAAGCAAACACCACTGCTAGCAGCACAGTCAGGTTCTAGGTCTCCAGCTGTCCAATACTCCTGTACAGTACTTAGAGTTTGCAGCAAAGATGACCAGGATGCATCTCTATGACGGCCAGAAGCCACAGAATCCCTGACCATTAGGGACTGGGAGGGACCTCGAAAGATCATCCAGTCCAATGCCCATCCCACAGCAGGATCCCCTAGATCAAAGTCACACAGGAACATGGACAGGTGGGTTTTAAATGTCTCCAGAGAAGGAGACTCCAAAATCATCCTGGGCAGGCAGCCCCTTACAGTTTTATAAATTAAAATTTTAACTCTTTTTCTCCCCAAAATTTTTACTGGGCATGAGACTTCCATAAGGGCTCACATTAGGACTTACCTGTCCTAACACCCAGCTGTCTCCAAACACCTGGGCATTTCTCACCTCCATGTTGTTTGATGTAGTCAGATCATTTGAAGTGTATTTGTCAAAATTTCCACACAAACCTGCCAGTTTACCCTAAAAGAGAATCACAGAACATCAGGGACTGGAAGTGACCTCGAAGGACCATCTAGTCCCCCCGCCACAGCTGGATCCCCTAAATCCAGTCACACAGGGACATGTCCAGGCAGGTTTTAAACGTTTCCAGAGAAGAAGACTCCACAACACCTCTGGGCAGCCTCTCCCAGTGCTCCATAGCTTTTGTTTTACATATCTTGACAGTCAATAACCTGTCTATTGGCTGTCAATACATCAACAATGGTATAAATTTTACACATGGGATAAAATAGTCTCAAATTGAAAAAGCTGAATGCAACTTTGAAAACATCTGGCACACTGCTCCACTTACAGCTCCAGATGGCAAATAAGTTTTAACACAGAATCAGAGACTATTAGGGATTGGAAGGGATCTCAAAAGACCATCCAGTCCAATCCCTACTGATACCACATTTTAGCACAAAGTGCTTTCTTTTCTGTTACTGGAAAGAGCCTTCCTCTCAGCACATGTGATCATGGTCGACATGAAACAGGAATGCAGTTACCAAAGGTGCCGGTGAGATTACTCTGCCAGGACCCAAAGACTGAGTTTCTAGGACTAAAGCAGATGATGTTGTGGGAATGAATCAGAGAGAAGCAACTGGTGAGAGAAGGAGCCTCCTATTCTTTACTGCGTCACGGCCAGATCCTGTCGCAGTACACTTGGTGGATTGAAACGTCAATTTTCGTCTGGATCCTTTCCTGTGTCTTGCCTTTAAGCCCTAGATGTGACTCCATCTGTTCATCTCAGCAGCCTGTACTGCATCTCAGAGGGCAGTTGCATCATCAGCCTGATCCAATCTATGCCTCACACTTGCCATTTTCCACATCATTGGCTGTGGAAGATCCCTTTCCATTGGCACTAGCAGTTAGGAAAACATGCAGTGAACTGGGCAACTCAAAACTAACTTTCTCTTTCTGCCCTCACAGTAACTCTGAGTCATCGCTGAATCACTGTGTTATCTGAAAGGTTGCAAGAGATTAAACATGCATGCAGGAACCACCCCTTGGCTTCAGAAGTCCAGCTGCTAAAGCTGTGTCTGTTAGCTGGCAGAAGGTAGCAGCTGAGCACGGTGATAAACAGCTATGTCACAAGCAAATCCAGCCATCATACTCATTTGTAGAATCACAGAGTGTTACAGGTTAGAAGGGGCCTCTAAAGATCATCTAAGTCCAACCCCAGTCATGGAGTTCTTAAGACAGGGAAAGACCTCCAAGATTATCAAGTCCAACCATCATTTGATAAGATGTCACATGTGTTCCAGAACCAGAGGGAAGGTGTTCAAGCTTCAACAGGGGAGGTTTAGATTGGACATCAGGAAAAATTTCTTCCCAGAGAGAGTAGTCAGGCACTGGAATGGGCTGCACAGGGTGATGGCTGGTTGGTTTAAACACATCCCTACACGAATCTAAAAGACTCTTAGATGTAGCGTTGGGGGATCTGGTTTAGGGTGACCTTGTAGAGTAGGGTTGCTGGTTGGACTTGATGATCCTCGGGGTCTTTTCCAACCTGAATGATTCTATGAGGAGCACAGACAGCAACACAACATCTGAGGATTTCAGTTTCGCTCACCTTCCACCGAGGACCAACTTTAATGTGCATCATTGTCTTCTTATCCCACAGAACTGTAATGTCCTGTTCTGGGAAGTGTATCACAGTGTAATATCCAGCCGTCCACAGCTGATACTTGGATTTGTTTTCCTGTCCCCTCAAGGTCTTCTGACAGAAATGAATATTTATTAAGGTTTAATAAAGATCTGAGAAAGATACAATGAAGGGATTCTACCAAGGTATGCGACAAATTATTAACAGCGTGTACTGAAGAGGACCTGAGCACGCAGCAGCTGGAGCTGAACCCACATAAGAAGAAGTGTTGTTTAATACTTTTGCATTTTTCCTTTTCAGTTGTTCAAGTTTGTTTTGATTTTGTACTTTAGGTGCCTTTTCAAAAGCAAATGTAAAGAAACAAACAAATATTATGACGCTGCAGCCGACAGAGGCTTTGGAGCAGTGTTTGTAGGACAAATCACACAACATCAGGGATTGGAAGGGACCTCGAAAGATCATCTAGTCCGATCCCCCTGCCAGAGCAGGATCCCCTAGATCCAGTTGCACAGGAACATATTCACAGATTCACAGAATCACAGAACATCAGGGATTGGAAGGGACCTGAAAAGATCACCCAGTCCGATCCCTCTGCCAGAGCAACAAAGCTAAAACACACATGAAAATGACTTATTTTCCTGGGACCTGATGCTTTAGCCAGGCCACAGGTGCTACGTGAGCTCAGACTGAGAGATGCTGCTGTAGAGTTGTCATTTTACAAAGCTTCTATTAGAGGGCAACCCAAGAAGGAAGGAAAACAACGAACCTGCCTCTCAGATGGTTCAGTAAAATAAATCTCAGTATCTCCAACAGTGATGAAAACATTCTTGGAGCAAACGATCTCATTGTCGAAGCACTTTTTGTTCTGAGCAATGATGGATATGTTGGAGTTATCTGTGCTCTGCAATGCAAAGGAGAAGAAATCACTTTATTTGTCGATTCAATCGCATTTCAACCCTGCGGATTTACCCCAGGCTGAGCATCACAAAAAGATGGATAACTTGGTATTGACACGGTTTTCAAATTAACTTTAAGAAAGCTACCAAACAAGGGAAAGCAGTTTCAAATTCAAAGCTGAACCCACAACCAACCCACACTTCCAAGGCAAACACAAAAAGCAGTGAGTTCAGCAGCGAGACCCCTTTCTGAGGACTTTGCCATCTCAGAGGATCAGCCTACCCCTAAAATAAGAGTGTGATTTAGGCTTCTCAAATGGGTTTACATATGGAATCCAGTATTTACTGCACGGTAGGGCTGTCAAAATCGAGACGTGCTATAAAAAGAGCGGTATTTTTAAACCAAGGTACACAAGATCAAGCTGCTTTTGCATTTTTAAACCAAGAAACTAACCATCTGTCAGCTGTAGATAGAATTTTTGTACCACTACCCATCAAAACTCACAAACCATGAGTCATGCTCAATGCTACTGGAAGGTGAAAAGGTTTCTGCTGATGTTTTTGTTTGTGATGCTTTCTTTAACATTTAGATTTCTCTACTCTGTTGTCTTTTGAATTCTCGGTGTTTTAATACCCCAAATTCAAGTTTACTGCCTTCCCAATCCCACATCGCTGGCCCTTCATCCTGTAAATTAATTTTACATTCAAGGCAGATAAAATCACTCCTGCTCCTTGGCTCCACGAGGCTGTTTATTCGCCTGTGGCTCCCGTGGTTCTTCCACACCCAAACAGAAACCCAATGCAATCCAAACTTGCAATGCCAGGCTGGGACTGGGTTGCTCTGGCACAAAGGAGACCAGCTGTGCGTTTTCAGAAGAGACAATTTTACTACAAACAAAAACAAAGTTGAGCTGCTCTTATTATTCCTTATTCTGATCTGCCTTGCGTGCCAATCCCTGACAGTCGACAAGAAGTCATAACTGCAGAAGAGACTTAAGAGAGTTAACTTCAGAACACAGTCACAGAATCACAGAGCCCTAGGGATGAGAAGGGACCTCAACAGATCATCCAGTCCAATCCCCTGCCACAGCAGGATTCCCTAGATCCAGTTGCCCAGGAACATGGCCAGGTGGATTTAAAACATCTCCAGAGAAGGAGACTCCACAGCCCCTCTAGTGCTCTGTCACCCTCACAGGGAAGAAGTTCCTCACACTGATGTGGAACCTCCTCTGTTCCAGCTCACACCCGCTGCCCCTTGTCCTATCATTAGATGACACTTAGCAGAGCTGGGCTCCATCCTCCTGACACACACCCTCCACATGTTTATAATGGTGGCTCTCTGCAGTTCTCCAGCCCTGGGAAATTCTGCTGGCTCCCACCAATGCACAGAGAGCTCCATTTGGCCACAGTGAAAGGGATCCCTTACCTTGGTTTGTAACCGCGGCATCTCTTGAAAGAGGCTGGGCAGTTGCTTCTACCTACTTCTTGCCTGTTCCACATTTGTACCCCTAACTGTTCTGTGCTTGTCAAGAATTAAGACACTATCAGTACCCTTGAGATCATTGAGCCCAACCTTCAACTGTACTCTACAACTTCACTTTTTCCTTGCCAGTAAGAAAGACTGCATGAAGAAAATATGGCAGCTTCAGGATACAGGGGTTTTTCCCTTAATCATAGAATCACAGAATGATCCTGGTTGGAAAAGACCTTCTAGATCACCGAGTCCAACCCATAACAACAACAAACCTAAAGACCTGAATCCCCAAAGACCTGACTGACCGACAAACACAAACCAACCCACTCCATCCCTGCCACTAGAGCAGGGCATGAAGCATCATGGCTGCACGGTTATGAAATAGCTCCAGGGATGGGGACTCAACCACCTCCCTGGGAAGGCCCTTCCAGTGCCCAGCCACTCCTTCTGTCAAGAATTTATTCCTAATCTCCAGTGCAAACCTCCCCTGCCTCAACTTCAGACCGTTTCCCCTGGTTCTGTCATTAGTTCCTAAGGAGAAGAGGCCAACCCCCACCTCTCTCCAACCTCCTTTCAGGTAGCTGTAGAGGGCAATGAGGTCTCCCCCTCAGCCTCCTGTTCTCCAAACTAAACCTGCCCAGCTCCCTCAGCCTCGCCTCAGACGACTTGTTCTCTAAACCCCTCACACAAGCTTGGCAGCTCTGCTCTGGACACGTGACCAAACTGTTTTAAAAACACTTTAAATTTATTAAAAAAAAAAAAAAAGACAACAAACCCAACCCCAGATGATGGGAACTGAGGAGGCAGTTTCATTGCTGTGCAGAGGAGGCACTGCGGCTTTGCATGGCCCACAAGCCAGAGAACACTGCTACTTGGCACTGATTGCAGGCTACAGCAAGGATGAGTCAACAGGGTGAACATAAGGTAGGAGAGACCATCTGCAAGCTTCTTGTTACCCTAACACCAAGGCTAACTGGTTCTGTGCTAGCAGCCAGCTTGGAAGGCAGTGCTTAAGCTGCTAGTTACAAGGGAGTGTAGGAAAGCAGCTCTTCATCACTTAGCAGGGGAACTGAGCTTAAAAGCTTCAACGTAAAGCAAACTTTACCCATTCCACTCTGTTGTAAACTTGGTTTAGGTTGTTCTCCAAACAAAATTGGTCCCTACCTTTTTGGAGAAACACACTGTGCTTTAATTAAGACAGACTTGGCTGCTGGAGTCGGTCCAGCAATCACTCCTCTTCAAGTGAGATAACGGCCCAAAGCATTTTTCATGTCACAGAATCATTCAGGTTGGAAAAGACACCTGGGATCATCGAGTCCAACCATCAACACTACTCTACAAGGTCACCCCTAAATGAGATCCCCCTACACTACAGCTAAGCGACCTTCAAACACATCCAGGGATGGAGACTCAACCAACACCCTGGGCAGCCCAGTCCAGGACCTCTCTTCCAGAGACCACTCTCTCCAGAAAGAATTTCTTCCTGATGTCCAGTCTAACCCTCCCCTGTTGAAGCCCTTCCCTCTACTTCTTTCGCTAATTCCCTGTGAGAAGAGCCCAGCACCAGCATCTCTCCAGTGTCCTTTCAGATTGTTGTAGAGAGTGATGAGGTCTCCCCTCACCCTCCTCTTCCTCAAGCTAAACAGCTCCAACTCTCTCAATCTCTCAGTCTCATCAGGTTGATTCTCCAGGCCCTTCCTGAGCTTTGTTCCCCTCCTCTGCACACACTCCAGTCCCTTGATGTCTTCCCTGTACTGTGGTGCCCAAAAGTGGACTCAGTCCTCAAGGTGCAGCCTCACCAGTGCTGAGTCCAGGGGGACAATCACCTCCCTACTCCTGCTGGATTTGCTGGAGGTGATGGGGTAAATTAAAAGGGGTACAAAAGTCACTAGTTTGGTAGATGGTATAAAGGCAATAAAATCTGTGCTGCCCAAATGAAAAGCGAGCAAGGAAGCTACTTCCCCTCCATGACTCTATTCAGAGTCACAGAACATCAGGGATTGGAAGGGACCTTGAAAGATCATCCAGTCCAATCCCCCTGCCAGAGCAGGATCACCCACAACAGAGTGTCAGTTTAACAAGACACCAGGCTGGTGTCATGGCAGAGTTCATTCCTCTTCAGTTAGCCTCTGAGTTCATAGGGAAGCAATGTCTTCACTCTAAGAAAACAGACAGAGGGGTTTACCTTAAATAAGGATAGTTAATTTGGGCCAATTATCCCACAGTAAAAATACACCTTTTTTGGCAATGAGCACAAGTGGTTGGAACAGCAGCGGGTAGCTGTCTTAGCTGGGGGAATCAGAGCCGCTGCCTGTGCCTCCTGACAACGCAGACCAATCCCTTCAGCTGAACAACATCAACATGCTCAAGTCAGAAGTTTCTGTGTATGGTTGGGATTGGAGCCAAGGGCAAAAGTTGAAGTATATTTCAAGTTAACTCTGCAGTAGACAGAAGCCTGGAGACTGTTTTGCTGACCAAAGCCAGAGCAGGGAGCCCTGAAGACATGCGAATCGCTTCCTTACTCATAAGGACTGCAGCATTGTGTTAAATGACTAGAAGTGATATGGGCCGTGGCGGTGGTTCAGTAGAGCTAGGAGTAAACTAGTAAAGAAAAAGAGGTTTGATTAAATCACAGAATCACAGAACATCAGAATGTTTTGGTTCATCTAGCCCCATCGAAAAAAGTTCATCTCAAAAGTTAATCTAGTCCCATCCCCCCACCACAGCAGGATCCCCTAGATCCAGTCGCACAGGGACACATCCAGGCAGGTTTTAAAAGTCTCCAGAGAGAGACAAGTCCTGAGTCTGGCATGCTTTCTTTCTTTCTAATTAACTGTAGATCTAAATCCACATATAAAAACACCATTATGGACTACAGAACTCTCGTGGTTCAAATATTTCACAGTAAGATCTCTTTCACATATAAATGGGTGTGGGCTAGAACAGAGGAGGTTCCACATGAATATGAAAAGGAACTCCTTCACAGTGAGGGTGACAGAGCACTGGAACAGGCTGCCCAGGGGGGTTGTGGAGTCTCCTCCTCTGGAAACGTTTAAAACCCATCTGGATCCATTCCTGTGCGACTTGATCTAGGTGGTCCTGCTGTGGCAGGAGGATTGGACTGGATGATCTTTCAAGGTCCCTTCCAATCTCTAATGTTCTGTGATTTTCTGATTTTGTGATAAACTTTCCCCATTCTCTGCACACACCCAGATAATAACTGTGTCCTTTCCCAGCCACACAGTGGGAGTCAAATTCCAGATTGAATGACAGTTTACATCATGGTCTTCAAATTCTTCTCTAACTGCTACACGTGCAAGCTCTTCTTTCAGCAGGGGAGAAACAAAGCCCAGAAGAAACACAGCACTTCACTGCCCAAAGCAAAGGAAAGAACAGGAGACAAACCGAGGATCACCTCAGTAATATTTGTGTAAGAGAGTAAGATCCCGACAGCTCCTGTATGACGGGATCTAGGTGATCCTGCTCTGGCAGGGGGACTGGACTGCATGATCTCTCAAGGTCCCTTCCAATCCCTAATGCTCTGTGATTCTGTGAAACCATAATGGTGAAGGTCCATCTCTCTAATCTGTACTGGATCCACACAGGCTTGAACCAAGGTTTTGTCCCTGCAGCTGATGCCTGTGTAGGCACTGTGAGCAGGTCTAAGAAATAAGAAGGTGGCCAGGGTTTTGTTGATGTTCTCTTCTGTTTTTTTCCTGCCCAGGCTCTTTCCAAGGCAGAGTTGTTCTTTACCTTTTTAGGTAAAATGAACCCAACAGGGGATGTACCACAGTTCATCATGTGAAACCTACTTACGCTGACAGAAACTAGAAATAAAATGGTTTTCCCACTGCAAGAGTATCTTCCCACGTAAATTACCATATCCAGCCTGTTCCAACTTAATATCAGTTGCTTTGTGATAACATGGAGTTGCCAAGCAACAGAGAAGACAGAGTCCCAGCTCCGGGCAGTCAGTCAAAAGCTCATTGTCAGTCCCACTTCTCAGTACATTCTTTTTCTAGACTTCACTGCACTTTTTTTCCATAGCCCTTCCTAGCTGAAAAAGCACTGCTTGCCTTTTTTCCCCTCTTAATAGCACTGGGAATGCTGGCGTTTATTTTTGTTAGAACCTTTCTATTTCAATATCCCGTTAGAAATTTTCTATAGTTACCCACCAATAAGAGAAGCGTGCAGCCTGCTCGCACAGTCAGAAACCAGCCTGGGAACAGACTATTTAAACGTGGCTCAACTTGCTGCTTTCCAAGCCTTCATTAAAACAGCTCTAACTTTCAGTGTAAAGACTCATGGAATCACAGAACATTAGGGATCGAAAGGGACCTCCCTCCAAAGATCATCCAGTCCAATCCCTCTGCCAGATCAGGATCCCCTAGATCCAGTCGCACAGAAACGTGTCCAGGCAGGTTTTAAAGGTTTCACAGAATCACAGAACATTGAAGATCAGAAGGGACCTCGAACGATCATCCAGTCCAACCATGCTTTTCTGTCCAGTTTCCACCCCGTTTTACGTTTTTGTTTTGTTCCCTACAATACACTTGCAATCTCAATTACCAGCACAGCATGAAGGGACCTGGGGGTCCTAGAGGACAGCAGGGTGACCAGGAGCCAGCAACGAGCCTTGGTGGCCAAGAAGGCCAACTGTATATCCCGGGGTGGTTAACAGATCAAGAGAGGTTCTCTTTCCCCTCTACTCTGCCCTAATGAGACCACATCTGGAATATCATGTCCAGTTCTGGGCCCCTCAGTTCCAAAAGGACACAGAGCTGCTGGAGAGAGTCCAGGACAGAGCCATAGAGATGATGAAGGGAGTAGAGCATCTCCCTGATGAGGAAAGGCTGAGGGAGCTGAGGATCTTGAACTGGGAAAAAAGGAGACTGAGGGGTGACCCAAGTCATGTTGATAAATGTGTGAAGGGTGGGTGTCAGGAGGAGGGAGCCAGGTTCTGCTCAGGGGCACCCAGTGACAGGACAAGGGGCAATGGTGTGAGCAGGAACAGAGGAGATTCACATCAATATGAGAAGGACCCTCTTCTTGGTGAGGGTGACAGAGCACTGGCAGGAGCTGCCCAAGGCGGTTGTGAAGTCTCCTTCTCTGGAGACTCTAAAATCACCTGGCCATGTTCCTGTGCGACTTTGACCCAGGTGGTCCTGCTGTGGCGGGGGGGACTGCACTAGATGATCTTTCGACGTCCCTTCCAACACGCAATGCTCTGTGATTAGAGCAATGTCGCTTGGAGTCAGCAGATGGCACTGATGCTCACTGTCTCCCCTTGCGAAGACATTAAACCAAAGGTTGGGAAACTGTTACAGGAAATTCTCGGAAGCAGATAGTTTCCTGTATTACAGACACTTGGGGGGTTGACAGGTGTTTTGTATCTCTATACAAATCTTTCAAAACAAAGCCAACCATATTTAGGAACTAAGAACCTAAAAGCCAAACTGCTCATGCACTCACACGTGCACAGAAATTCTTGTCTCCCCAGCATCTTCTACAGAGCTGCAGATTATGTGATTCTTTCCACTTTAAGCATCACAGAATCACAGAATATTAGGGACTGTGAGGGACCTCGAAAGATCATCCAGTCCAATCCCCCTCCCAGAGCAGGATCCTCTAGATCCAGTCTCACAGGAACATGGCCAGGCTGGGTAGATTCTCATGACTCAGTAGATTCACTGATGCAAATTCAAAAAGAGTGATGCTATTCCAGCTACTGACTAGCCCTCAAACAACTTCCAGATGTCTGCTAATGTATCTATATCCCCCCCTTCCTATTTTTTAACAGTGACTTCCCAGAAGTACACAAGTCAAGCCAAATAACCTCTCAACATCTCTTGAGAAGGATGCATTACAGAGATCTCTGTGTATGTATGCAAGCAATGGGAAAAACAAACCACAGGATCAGATTTTATTTGCTATCCATAGGGGTTTTGTAGGAGATTTTTATGGCAATAGGGTCACTGGGTGGTTTGAGGTTTTGTGAATCTTTTTTTTTTTTTAATAACCAAGTAAGATTTTTAATCTACTGCTAAAAATGAGAAACACGATGAATCATTCAGGTTGGAATAGACCCCTGGGATCATCGAGTCCAAACATCAGCCCTACTCTACAAGGTCATCCCCTAAACCAGATTCCCCAACACCACATCAAAGCAACTTTTAAACTCATCCAGGGATGGGGACTCAACCACCACACTGGGCAGCCCATTCCACTGCCTGACCACTCATTCCATTAAGAATACTTTCATGGCAGGGAATATTTTATTTAATATAATTCACAACTTTGTTCTAAGCTTTCTTAACTTTTTTTTAAAAAAGTTGATTAATCAGACAGAGATGACTGGAAAGATTTTGTGGGGATTTTCTGGGAGGTTCTTTCTGTATAAAGAACTATATTGGATGGTTAGAGAAAGGTGCAGTCAAAGCACATTTTCTTCCACCTCATTTACTTATCTTTACCCGTTTGTAACAGATTTGGCTTCTGCACAGCTCACATTACAGCAATCCCCTTCTAATTAAAAAATGATTCGTTCAAAAGATTAAGGATTTGGGAACATTCACGTACTTGTTTCCAACTGACACGTCCTGCAACATGAGCTGTTTAGAATCACAAGCAGCAGCAGAGTTGCTGGTGGCAGTTTGAACTATCTAAACAGATATTTATGAGACCTACTCATAGTTTATTAGTACTAAATGCCTCATGTAAGTCAATATTTTATCATTGTTTGTTGTAATGATCATAGAATCGTAGAATGTTCCAGGATGGAAGGGACCCCCAGAGGTCATCTAGTCCAACCTCCCTGCACCGGGACAACTCTGCCTAGGTCAGGCTGCTCAGAGCCCCATCCAGCCTGACCTTCAATGACTCCAGGGATGGGCCTAATCTAGGCGACCTAGAGGTCTTCTAGTCCAACCTCCCAAATAATAATTGATAATAATAATGATAATGCAGAATGTAACAAGAAAAGAAAAGACAAGACATAGTGGTGATAACTGTCTTCTCTGAGCTCAAGAAAACAATATAAGGAGCTAGAAAGTTAGAATTTGGACAAAGCTGTTACTTTTAAAACGTATTGAATTGCAGATTCACAGAACTTTAGGGATTGGAAGGGAACTCGAAAGATCATCTAGTCCAATCCCCCCTCAACAGCAGGATCCCCTAGACCAAGTCACATAGGCACATGTCCAGGAAGGTTTTAAAGTCTCCAGACAAGGAGACTCCACAACGCCCCAGGGCAGCCCTTTCCAGGGCTCTGTCACCCTCACTGGGAAGAAGTTCCCTCTCATATTGATGTGGAACCTCCTCTGTTCCAGCTGACACCCAGTGCCCCTTGTCTTAACATTAGATGCCCCAGAGCAGAGCCTGGCACCATCCTCCTGACACCCACCCTTCACATATTGATCAACATTAATGAGGCCACCCCTCAGTCTCCTTTCTCCCAGCTCAAGAGCCCCAGCTCCCTCAGCCTTTCCTCATCAGGGAGATGCTCCACTCTGTCATCCCTGTGGCTCTGTGCTGGGCTCTCTCCAGCAGCTCTGTGTCCTTCTGGAACTGAGGGGCCCAGAACCAGACACAAGATTGCAGATGTGGTCTCACCAGGGCAGAGTAGAGGCGAAGAGAGCCTCTCTCCATCTACTCACCACTCACCTGCTAATCCACCCCAGGATATGCCATTAGCCTTCTGTGTGACTTGGTCTAGGTGATCCTGCTCTGGCAGGGGGGATTTGATTAGATGATCCTTCGAGGTCCCTTCGAATCCCTAATGTTTTGTGATTCTATGACTTTATGAATGCTACCTGCGCTCATTTATACTGCAGAAATCTAATTTCTGTGCATTCAAGAAGAAAAATACTCACTTCTTTACCTAAAGCAGAGTAAATTTAATTCACAGGTCCTTTAACTCACCAACACCACCCACAGTCAGAGGCCATAAACTGCTAAGCAGGTGACTAGCCTGGGCATCCTCCTACTTCAAATGCAGCAGAAGGGTCTCATTTTACTGCTGCCAACATCCTCCTGAAGCAGCAGCACATGATGCTGGTTCATGCTCATGTTTTATCGCTGTTATCACTGGAAGACGGGCATCAACAGTCCACAGAGCTGTACCCACCAGAGGCAATCCAGCACACGCAGTCATCCTTACAGTGAACTGCCTCTTCCAGCAGCCATCAGACTACAACACTGGAGTCAGCAGAGCGAAAGGGCTGCTGGACGCTGAACATTAAACCACAAGCAGAAATCCAGGGTCAAAAGGTCACGTTCCTCAAGCTGTGTGGTCGCTAAACGGCAAGATCCTCTGGAAGAGCATCCAACTTGTGAGTCACACCATTCACACCCCGCCTCCAAATTGCCATTCTCATGGCAAGAAACTTCTCCCCAAGCCTTTCCTGGAAGCCCTCCATGCTAATCTGCACAAATTGAAAGAAATCATTCTTATGCTGGAGAATGAAAGAGATTCATTCACTGCACAATTTAATGGTCTGCAGAATCAGGTGGTGGAGACGGAAAGGCATGGAGAGGTAATTCACTCTGAAATCATTGATCTGGAAAAAATGGAACCAGAGCATAAATCCATTGCCAACTGGAATCAAATCTTCTGCTACAGAAGGGGTAGAAAAACTGGAAAAAGAAATACATTAGGGACTGGAAGGGACCTCAAAAGATCATACAGTCCAACCCTCCTGGCCACAGCAGGATCATCTAGACCAAGTCACAGAATCACAGAACATTAGGGACTGATCATGGCATTGATGAAACACAAACTGTTTGTATTCTTTGTGACTGCAGCAGGGCAAAATACCCACAGGAACTAACATTTGCACTGAAATGAGGTCTCTTTTATCTGGTACCAATTTGCATGCAAATTGTCAAGAAAACACCATTATTTCTACCCAGTTCCTAGTGCTAGAACCTATTTCACAAGCATTTAGGTGGTCATAATTTGGCACCAGTTATTCATGAATCATCAGTTATTCGTGAAACTGATATCTGATATGTCCCAACATATCTGATGGAACACAGCTCTGAGGCTCCGTGCCAGGGCTCTTGTCACCCTGGGAAGAAGTTCCTAACCTCCTCTGTTCCAGCTCACACCCACTGCCTCTTGTCCTATGATTACATGACAACGAGAAGAGCCTGGCTCCTTTACTCTGCTCTGGTGAGACGCAACCTTAAATACTGCATCCACTTCTGGGGTCCCAAATAGCAGAAGCACATGATGTAACAGCAAAATCTTTTGATCAAATGTTTGCTTGTTGCTTTCACAAGGCTCCAAAACATTATAGCTGGTGATAACTTTGGCTTTAAAAGAGCCTTCACAGTCACAGAATCACAGAACATGAGGGATTGGAAGGGACCTCAAAAGATCATCCAGCCCACTCCCCCTGCCACAGCAGGATCTCCTAGACCAAGTCGTATAGGAACATGTTCAGGCGGGTTTTAAACACCTCCCGAGAAGGAGACCCCACAACCCTCCTGGACAGCCTGTTTGCATCTAAAAAGATTTTTAAAGGTGACTTTAAAATGGCTAAGTGCCAAATATCAGATGAAAATAACTGATTTCGTATTTTGAACTATCCCTCTAAAATCTTCCTTGGAGACTCCCCAAATCAAAGAACACATGATTTCTGCCTCTCATAAGAGAACTAGTCCGGGTCTCCCAAGGCACTGACCCTACGAGCCTGAACACAGGCACTGAGCTGCAGCACTGAAAACCACCCCTAGGAAAAGGTCACCCACCACATGGGATAGAAAGAGAGCGATTTTACTATAAAAGCAGAAGTCTGTGAAACATGCAAGTGGAAGAAATAGACCACAACTACAAATAACACGTTGTAAACGTTTCTCATCAAAATAACACCACTCTGTTAGGGAAAGAATGCCGTATTTATCAACGAGAAGATAAGGAAGACAATGGAAGAAAGCAAGCTATTTGGATCTTTTTAGTTAAGTAGTTGGTTGCCTTAAATTCATCAATGTTCAAAAGTCACTTTGATGCAGTGTTGGGGATGATCCCAAGAGTTTTTTCCAGTCTATCATTTCTTGAGACATTACTGCCCTTATTTTCTTAATTGGTGCACTAAGTCTTTTTGGTAATCATAGACTCACTCAGGTTGGAAAAGACCCTTGGGATCATCAAGTCCAACCATCAACCCTACTCTACAAGGTCACTCCTAAAACAGATCCCCCCAACTCACTCACAGAAGAGGTTGAGAGAGTTAGAGCTGTTTAGTTTGAGGAAGAGGAGGCTGAGGGGTGACTTCACTGCTCTCTACACCTATCTGAAAGGACACTGTAGAGATGCTGGTGCTGGGCTCTTCTCATAGGTTATTAGTGACAGAACCAAAGCAAAGGGCTTCAGGCTTCAACAGGGGAGGTTTGTACTGGCCATTAGGAAGAAATTCTTCCCAGAAAGAGTGGTCAGGCACTGGAATGGGCTGCTCAGGATGGTGGTTGAGTCCCCACCACTGGATGTGTTTAAAAATCACTTAGATGTAGCTTTGGGGTATCTGACTTAAGGGTGAACTTGCAGAGTCGGGTTGATGGTTGAACTTGTTGATCCCAAGGGTCTTTTCCAACCTGAATGATTCTATGATTCTACTATTCTGTCCCTATGTTTTGCATCTTACATGAAGAAGGTTTGTGCAAAGGCTCATAGATCTCTTATGAGACAATGACACATGCCAGGAGTTTGCTATGCGCTCTTCATGTCATCTTTACCAAAGTCTTTTTTTATTATTAAAATCTTAATTTTTAAAGAGTTTTTTAATTTTAAAAAAACCCCAACCTGGGAACCAATCTATTTAATTTCACAGCTGACAATAACCTACTGAAATGTACCTGAAATAAACTCATTACAGCAGTCCTTCTTAAGGAACCATGGGTTTCATTAAGGTTAGATAGTCAGGGTTGACAACAAGGGAACATTCCTCTAAACACAACAGTATATGACCCTTAGACTTAATATAGCAACAACGATAATAAACAATAGTGCTGTTAGGAATAGAATATATTTCTAAATGCCAGTAATGGTATTTTTAAACAAAAAAGGCAAGCAATGTACTGTAAATGTGGGCTACGTAGCTGCCAGACATCTCAGTGAAGGATGTCATTGTTGAGTTATGAAATCATTGTGTTTGATATTATTATACACACGCGCTCCAGATCTGATGCAGACCTCATTCAACAGGGATTCCAAGCAACCTCAGGGGTCATCATGAACTCTGCCAAGGTGAGTTTATAGGTAATTATTAAAGAAATACAGAGATGATACCTTGTACTAGAACATTTTCTGTAGTGTTGCTCTTTGCTCATGGCAATGTTTAAGACAGAACAACATTGTTTTCTGGGTTTCTGGACCACACAGATACATAAAACACGTCCAAGCAGCATTTTCAGATGGCTGAGCATGAAACATCATTTACAGATGACCACATCTGTTCTGCACCTGTGATTCTCACAGAATCACACAGAATCACATGAAAACGTATGAACAGTCCTCCTACCTTCAGCAGGTAAGCCTGGCAGTCACTGACGTAATCGTACTCTAATCCATCAAAGGTATAATAATGCCGATCTCCATACACAGTGCAGACAGCAGGACAAGGGTAACTGGTGCACTTGAATATCCCTCTCAGACAAACACTGTCAGGGAAATTAACAATCAGTATCTTCTCGTAGCAGAGTCACTTCTGTCATTTCCTTCTTTTTTTAACACCAAACTTTCTAGGCCTTTTTATATTTCGAGCCATAAAGAAATTCATGCACTTGTTCTTCACTGGATTTTAACTTAGATATCTTCTGCTTCATTTTCAGACCTGAGGAAGCGCTCATCCAAAAGCCTGCCTACTCCTAAAACCCACCTGGACATGTTCCTGTGTGACTTGGTCTAGGTGATCCTACTCTGGCAGAGGGATTGGGCTGGATGATCTTTCAAGGTCCCTTCCAACCCCTAGTGTTCTGTGATTCCTTCCAGTCTAATTGTCAGCCTAACCAAAGAGATGCCCTGTAACTGTCTACAAACAAGCATCTTAAAAATGTGATTTTCAACACGTTTTCTGCATCAGTTTGACTCTGTGGAGGTATGAAGAACAGATGACACTCACCAGTCATAGCACGGCGTGGCTATCAGTTCTCCTGACCGAAATTCCCTGTCTTTCCAGGTGCATGGGCAACTGTCAGGAATGTAGCACTTCCCTTTGTGCTCGGCCATCCTTCAAAATAAAAGAGTGATTAAGACAAAAAGAGATCAGTGTAACCGAACGTGCAGTGTGCTGTCTCAGCTCCACCAAGGGCACCCAGTCTTCCACCCCACCTAGGACAATCCCTGAGCCTTTCCTCATCAGGGAGACATTCCACTCCCTTCATCTTTGTGGCTCTGTGCTGGACTCTCTTGCACAGTCCTTATTTCAAGATATAAGGTTAGGTCATTGTGTCAAACATTTCGTAGTGGTAGACACAGGGTGGGAAAGCAGAAATAAAGAGAAGAATAGAATCTTGAGGGGATAAGAAAAAAGATTTAACAGTCAAACTTCTCATCACAAGGCTCTTGTGACTTGTCCGTAAGGATCCAATACGCTGAGGTATAGCCTTACATTTTTGCTTATTAAAAAAGGAACTTCTGAACCAGATTTTTCACATAGTCCTGCTGGGCCCTTCCTCATTTAAAAGCAACACTCACTTATCAGAACCATAAGCCTGAAAGACAGTGGCTCCAGAAATACAGCTCCACACCAATGATGGCCCCAACTGAACTAAAAGTTACGCACTTACTTCCCCAACTGCAAAAGAAGTACTTTATCTCTTACTTAGCAAAACAGAGGTGTTAAACCACTGGAATTTAAAAATACATCAAAAAGCCAGAGTTAAACTGAGAAAAATCTGTTTATGGCTTGTTCCCAATATGCTCTTGTGGCCAAGAAGGCCAACAGCATCCCAAGGTGGATCAGAAGGGGAATGGTTAGCAGATTGAGAGAGGTTCTTCTCCCCCTTCTACTCTGTCCTGGTGAGACTGCATCTGGAATCTTGTGTCCAGTCCTGGGCGTCCCAGGTGAAGAAGGGGACAGAGCTTCTGGAGGGCCTCCATCATACAGCAATGAGGATGATGAAGGAAGTGGAACACCTCCCTGATGAGGAAAGGCTGAAGGAGCTGGGTCTCTTTAGCTTGGAGAAAAGGAGACCAAGGGGTGACCTCATTAATGTCTATAAATATGTGAAGGGGGGGTGTTAGGAGGATGGAGCCAGGCTCTGCTCAGGGGCATCTAATGATAGGACAAGGGGCAGTGGGTGTGAGCTGGAACAGAGGAGGTTCCATATAAATATCAGAAGGAGCTTCTTCCCAGTGATGGTGACAGAGCACTGGAAGGGGCTGCCCAAGGGCATTGTGGAGTCTCCTCTAGAGACATTTAAAACCCGCATGTACATGTTCCTGTGCAACTTGGTCTACGTGATCCTGCTGTAGCAGGGGGATTGGACTGGATGATGTTTTGAGGCCCCTTCCAATCCCTAATGTTCTGTGATTCTGTGGTTCTGCCAAAGCTTACCCGGGGGGGCAAACGCAGCCACTCGCGCAGGGTGGTGAGGGGACACAGGAGAAGTTCATGGCAAGGTTTGCGCAAGAAACGCCACAATTCACACCCGCTGCTGGTAGTCCAGGCACAGGAGATCTGCAGTCATAGTAGATTTTTCCTTCAGGGCACACGTGAACTTCAAACGCAAAATGCAGGTTAAATGAGATCCACTGCTCTTTTATACTGGAAGTTTTCTCTCTTTGTTCACAATCTACTTATTTAATGCTTACATTACAGCTCACATGAGAACAGAATCTGAATAAATGTGGTGATATAAAATCTATTAGAGAAGAAAAGACAAAAACTGAATATTAAGCATCTGGATCTGATACACAACCATTCTTAAAGATGGAGTAATTATTTGTGCCTAGTTAGACAGAGTCTGTAGGAGCTGTATAATTTTCAGTGTACTGAAATCTCTTTAAATCCATTAGAAATTTATTAAAAATTTACTTTCTAGAAATCCAGATCTCAAAGTTTCCTAGGAACTTCTTGTGCTACAGGTAAAAGGAAGAAGAATGAAGACACAAGACTGCTTGTGCTTTTAACCTCATGTTTGAAATAAGTCATGACATTAAGCATTTCCTAGTTGTAAATACATATAAGGAGAAAACCAAATGTCTGTTCAATCTCACAGACATTATTTGTGCAACTGTAATAGGAGTAGAGACTGTCAATTACCTGCATTTTCTGTAGTGGATTCAGTACATTTCACGGTTCCATTCAAACACTGACTAGAAAATAAAAGCAAACCCATCTTTATTCAAAAGGAAAACGTTTCACAGAACCACACACAATCCCAGAACATTAGGGATTGGAAGGGACCTTGAAAGATCAGCCAGTCCAATCCCCCTGACACAGCAGGATCACCTAGATCAAGTCACACAGGAACATGTCCAGGCGAGTCCTAAACATCTCCAGAGAAGGAGACTCCACAACCACCCTGGGCAGCCCCTGCCCAGGCTCTGTCACCCTCACCATGAAGAAGTTCCTTCTCATATTGATGTGGAACCTCCTCTGTTCCAGCTCACACCCACTGCCCCTTGTCTTAACATTAGATGCCCCAGAGCAGAGCCTGGCACCATCCTCCTGACACCCACCCTTCACATATTTATCAACACTAGTGATGTCACCCCTCAGTCTCCTTCTTTCCCAGCTCAAGAGACCCAGCTCCATCAGCCTTTCCTCATCAGGGAGATGCTCCACTCCCTTCATCATCTTTGTGGCTCTGCAGAGGACTCTCTCCCACAGCTCTGTGTCCTTGCTGTTCAAAGAAGGCTCCCTGTTACCAAGCATTTAACAAAATCTTGGCCCAACAGACTTTCATTCTATGTGAAAAAATTCCCAAGGCGCTAGAGGAGCATCCCAACTGTGATACGTGAAAGGTAAAAGTCTTTGTACTCAAACCTACCAGGAGCCTGTTGGTGTGGTGAGGATTTCTCCAGGCTGGAGGGCTTTGTCCTTGTAATGACAGTGACAGGCAGACCTGTTGAAAGAATATTGATGCATGTAGACACAAAAGCAAGGTGGAATGGGATAGAAGGGCAATCCAGAGAGACTCCTAATCACTCTTATTATCCCTGACTTTATGGATTTCTGCTACATAGATTCTTTCTTAGTTATTCTTAAGGGTAAACAAAACTTTTCATGTGAAAATGCTTTCCCATTAATTAAAACTTTCACAGAATCACAGAAAAATCCCTGTTGGAAAAGACCTCCTAGATCACCGAGTCTGACCAGACCCTACAACAACAAACCTAAAGAGCTGAATGTCTAAAAACCTGACTGATCAACAAACACAAACTAAGCCACTAGAGCAGGGCATGAAGCAACACATCTACACGTTTCTGAAATACCTCCAGGGATGGAGACTCAACCACCTGCCTGGGAAGGCCCTTCCAGGGCCCAACCACTCCTTTCAGGTGGTTGTAGAGGGCAACGAGGTCCCCCCCTCAGCCTCCTCTTCTCCACTCATTCTGGAAAGAATTTCTTCCTAATATCCAGTGCAAACCTCCCCTGCCTCAACTCCATCACCCTTCTCTAAATGAAATAGTAGAAAAACTAGTTTAAGTCTTGCTAGAAAAGAAGAAAATCTGTTCACCCTCTTTTCTTATGACTTACATCGAGACACACGAGTTGACCGACTCTTCAAAATACTTCCCATCAGGACAATTACATCCTTCTGCACAGTCCTCGCCACAGACGTTTGCCATAGAAAGTGAAGCACAGGAGTGTTTACAGAAAGAGGAGCACTGGTGATAAAGCATCCCATTATGACACATCACAGCTGCAGGAGACAGAGGGAGAACACGCTCTTTAAAACATGAAAAGCAGCAAATAAAGCAGTATATCATGAGAGAGCAGCGCAGCGCTCCTGATGCACAGGGACGAGTTAAAACGCAGCAGAACAATATGCTGGTTTACTGATTTTGTAAGACAGAAGGGTTTAGAGCAGGTAGGTTTATTCCTAGTCTGGATTTGTCTACCTTCTATAGAGGAGGTCTCTATTCCTTCTATACAGTAGGTCCCAAATCAATGCCCACCATGCTCTACCCACCCTAGGCAGTCCCCATGAACCCAGCTTCACTTTCCTTAGGGAATAGTCCTGCTCCTGAGAATCGCTGAACTATTTTAGTCTAACAGAAGCTTCCATGAAACTTAGGGATGCAAAGTAAGAAACTTATGTTTTCTGGAGCTAATGGAAGGGGACAAGCACCCACTACGGGGCAGCGCAGGGTCCTGAAGGCAGGTGCCTATCATAAAGGCAGTTAGCTTTCTCCCCACAGTTCTAATTTCCAGCAAAAAAGGCCAATTCCTAAGTTTACTGTAGAAAATACTTGTAGATTTCTACACATTTCTATAAGACAGCCCATTCTGCAAATGTTACTCACCACAGTGAGAAATATGAGATCTGAAGTCAACAGCAACCCCGTGCTTGCCACAGACGTAAGCATAGTGGGCCAGGGCGTTACACAGACAGCCGCTCCCGCATTTGCACGCCTCGAAGCGGCAAAGCTGGTAGTATAATCCTGGGCTGACGTAGGCATGGCAGGGAGCAAAGACATCTTGGTTGATGATATCACAGCGAGATGCATAGCCAGCTACAAGAAGATGATGCTGTTTTAGCCAGATCCCTTTTAATCACAGAACATTAGGGACTGGAAGGGATCTCGAAAGATCAGCCAGTCCAATCCCCCTGCCACAGCAGGATCCCCTAGATCCAGTCACATAGGAACATGTCCATCATCCTGGGCAGCCCAGTCCAGGGCCTGACCACTCTCTCCAGGAAGAATTTCTTCCTGATGTCCAGTCTAACCCTCCCCTGTTGAAGCTTGAAGCCCTTCCCTCTGCTGCTGTCACTAATGACCTGTGAGAAGAGACCAGCACCAACATCTCTACAGTGTCCTTTCAGATGGTTGTAGAGAGCTGTCTCCCGTTAGCCTCCTCTTCCTCAAACTAAACAACTTCAACTCTTTCAGTCTCTCCTGATAAGATTGATTCTCCAAGCCCTTCCCCAGCTTTGTTGCCCTCCTCTGCCCTCGCTCTAGCCCCTCGATGTCCTCCTTGTACTGTGGTGCCCAGAACTGGACCCAGTATTCAAGGTGCTGCTTCACCAGTGCTGGGTACAGGGGGATGCACAGAACTGAAAGTGCAGCAGAAGCATCTTGGAGAGAATTACCCTTACTGAGCTGTACTACTTTAGAAGAGAGACAATGCTGAAGACATAAGAATCCTTAGAATGCCCCAGACTGTTAAAGGTTTACAGCTATTCTAAGCTTGCTCCCCCACAGACTCTAAATATGGCTAAATCCCACATCCCCAGTGAGTCCTTACATCTGAAGCACTACAAACATTACACTGAATTCTGTCAGAACTGGCAACTACTGTCTACCCACTGTCTGCATTAATTGTCTATCCATTGTCTTCATTAATTGAAAAGAACAGCATCGTGGAAAGAAACAGACAGTGAAAGTTCACACTTGTCAACCAGCCAAAACCAGATCTGACTCAGGAATTTGAAAAAACCCCACGAATCTCAGATCATTGGCATCTGTTTGTGTCAGACAGACAGAAGATAAGGAAACTTCTAATGCAACGAAACTGGAGAAGGTGAAGGCAGGACTTATGATCTGAGTGCTGTCTTGGTGAGAGAAGATCTCAGCCATCTCCTGAGCTTTCTTTGTTGATCTCCAAACACGCATCACATCATTCCTCCTGCCTGGTATAGTTTACAGGACTATGGATGGTTTCCTGCTTCACACTCTGCAAATAATCAATCTTATCAGGAGAGAGAAGAGTAGAAGACTCACAGCCAGCACACTCAGCATTAAATGATCTACCAGCTTGTACTTATGAAGGACTTCCTCATTTGTACAGGCTAACTCCATGGAAAAAATGGTCTTAGCCAAAAAATGAAGAAGGAAGGAGTTCACATCTAAGCAGAAATAACTGTATGTAGGGTCACAGAGGAAACAAAAAGTGTCCCTTAATAATTAGACACAGCTATTTGCAGACCACCAAGTGAAAACGTACCGTTTTGCTGATTAACATTGCAGGGATCAATGACAGGAATGTTGATAGGCACAGAACAGGCTGAGGAAACCTTCCAGGCATTGGCATGGAGCTGAGGAGTCCCTTCTATCATCCCTGCTGGAGAACTAAAAAGGAAAGAACAGATTCACAGAACATTAGGGATTGAAAGGGATCTCAAAAGATCCCTTTTCTCCAGGCTGAACAGCCCCGACTCTCCTAGTCTGTCAAATCTCAACACACAATATGCAACTTACAGAAAATCGTCTCTTAAATTCCCATTATATGTTCCACAAAGTCCCAATGTTCTTCTCTTCCAGCTGACATCAACTTGAACATAGATCCTCTCTCCATCTTTAGCAAACAGTATCTTCAAACCAAAACGAGTTTTCATTTGAACAAAGAAAGAAGACACATCCTGAACTTCAACAGCCCCTGCACGCAGCAAAAGAAAAATGACAACAAAGTCACCCTCAAAGAAAGAATGTGAACCCTAATAAAGTTCTACCCCATGTGCTTCTTACCGTTGAGGTTCACTCGGTTAGGGCCTGTTTGGACTCGTCCATATCTTGTGAGAGTTACTTGCTTGCTGACATCATCTTCAAGAACGAGCGTTATAGACTCAACGCAGGCGTGGTCATAGCTCTAAGAAAGACGTTTCGCCATCAGAAACAGGTAAAGAGATGAATATTATCATTTCAAGCAAAAACAAATAGGGGGAAAGCCAGCTGCACACAGAGGCAACACCAGAACAGCTATTGGGTGAATCAGTTGTGAACTGTCACTCAGAGGATTACACAGAGCGCCCAAAGCTGTCTGTATGGGCAGCCCAGTCCAGTGCCTGACAACTGTCTCCGGGAAAAACTTCTTCCTGATGGCCATTCTAACTCTCCCCTGTTGAAGCTTGAAGCCCTTCCCTCTCATTCTGTCGTTAATGACCTGTGAGAAGAGCCCAGCACCACCATCTCTACAGTGTCCTTTCAGATAGTTGTAGAGAGTGACGAGGTCTCCCCTTAGCCTCCTCTTCCTCAAACTCAACAGCCCAGGCTCTCTCCATCTCTCCTCATCAGACTTCTTCTCCAGGCCCTTCCCCAGCTTTGTTGCCCTCCTCTGCATTTGCTTCCAANAACTCTCCCCTGTTGAAGCTTGAAGCCCTTCCCTCTCATTCTGTCGTTAATGACCTGTGAGAAGAGCCCAGCACCACCATCTCTACAGTGTCCTTTCAGATAGTTGTAGAGAGTGACGAGGTCTCCCCTTAGCCTCCTCTTCCTCAAACTCAACAGCCCAGGCTCTCTCCATCTCTCCTCATCAGACTTCTTCTCCAGGCCCTTCCCCAGCTTTGTTGCCCTCCTCTGCATTTGCTTCCAACACCTTGATGTCTCCCTTGTCCTGAGGTGTCCAAAACTGGATTCAGTACCCCTAGTGGATCCAAAACTGGATCTAGTACTCAAGATGAGGCCTCACCAGTGCTGAGTTCAAGGGGACTATCACCTCCCTACTCCTGCAAGACACACAGTTTCTAATCTAGGCCAGGGTGCCTCTGGCCTTCTTGGCCACCTGGGATATTTCATGCTCGAGGCGACCTGAGATACAGGAGTCTCAACAGCTCTGCAGAGGAAAGAGGTACTTTAAGTAAGAGCAGAAGCACCATCTCCTAGTCTATCTTTGAAGGGACATGAGCAGCAGCCCCACAATAGGGCACCATCAGGGCATCGCTAGCTGCTGATGAGTTCAGGCATCACAGGCCTCCGTACACTGGCAGCTGTGAGTCACAGCCTCAAAACCCCTTTCTCTGGAAAGCCTGGGTGACCAATACCATTCAGTCCAGTCTCACGGACTTTTTGTAAGAACCTCTGTTCACAGAGCCTGTTACTTGATACGCGCCAAAACGCTTACAAACAAACACGTGCAGTGGACAGCCTTTATCCCTCCAAAGAAGCAACTGACTGCACACAGAGCAACACAACAGGTAGCGATACAACCACTTTAAAAAGAAAAGTCATCAAATGCTTGCCACTTGTATTTTCTGTTAAACATAACCCAGCAGTTACAGTAGAACCTGCCTGAAATACGGAGAGACATGTTTGTTGTGAATGCTGAACACGAATGTAACTTACCTGTCCACAAGGTGCCTTCTGTAAGGTGACTGTGAACTTGTTCTTCCCAGTGCCTTTTACCAAAATGTACTGGCAAATCCCAAGGAAGGTAAAGTGACGTCCATCAAATGTTGTGAAATGAGAGCTGCCGGTGATGGAGCACTCAGCTTGAGAGAGAGAGAGTACAAACAAGAATGCTCACTTGCATAACTTACAGATTAGTAACACATTCTTATGCATAATAGATCTAAACTGATCTTTCTCCTTATTTCTAAATACATAATCCAGGTTAATTTTAATGTATCTAGCTACAATAGCATTAGGAAATAATATTAGATATTAGTATTGTCATCTGATAACTATTTTCATGTATTGCATAGACTGATGTGCACCATCTTTTGGTTCTAACTAGATGAGATCACAGAATCACAGAACGTTAGGGATCGGAAGGGACCTTGACAGATCATCTAGTTCAATCCCCCTGACACATCAGGATCACCTAGACCAAGCCCCTTCAAGTGCTCCGTCACCCTCACCGTGAAGAAGTTCCTTCTCATATTGATGTGGAACCTCCTCTGTTCCAGCTCACACCCACTGTCCCTTGTCCTACCATTGAATGCCACTGAGCAGAGCCTGGCTCCATCCTTCTGACACTGTGACTTGGTCTAGGTGATCCTGCTGTGGCAGGGGGATTAGACTAGATGTTCTTTCAAGGTCCCTTCCAATCCCTAGTGTTCTGTGATTCTGTGTGACATCTGCCCTTTCCATATTTATCAACATTCATGGGGTAATCTCTCAGTCTCCTTTTTTCCAAGCTCAAGAGATGCAGCTCCCTCAGCCTTTCCTCAGCAGGGAGATGCTCCACTCCCTTCATAATCTCTGTGGCTCTACACTGGACTCTCTCCAGCAGTTCTGCGTCCTTCTGGAACTGAGGGGCCCAGAATTGGACACAATATTCCAGATGCAGTCTCATGTCTTTATTCTTAAACTAGCCTCTCAAGCCCTTGATTCTGTTGTCTTCTGAAAGAGTACCCCTTGCATTCAGTGAGGAGGGAAAAGAATAATGCAATACAGATACCTGGGCAATCGTGATCAGTGCAGTTCCAAATGCCACCAACACAAACACTAAAAAGAAAAATCACAAAACACAGAAGCTCAATGTTCTGACCTTTATCAAGAAGAGCAGCTAATTAATAGGTTCTGAATTCAACCTTTCCATAGAGCAACATGCGTAAACATGAGACACAGGGATTTGCATCATAGTCACACATGTAAAACTGACAGAGCAAGGAAACAGATGTGAGGCTTTCACATACCAGTTACTACATTCTTGTTCAATTTTTGAGCCTACAGGGAAGGCAGTTCCGTGATAAACGCAGGGACAATTGGACAGAGAGATACAGGTTCCATTTTCCATAATGAGACCTGTTGGGAGGGAAGTTAGCAAACGAGATAAAAATAAACCAACACTAGATCACTGCTCTTCCCCTAGCTGACTCAGGTATTCAAATCTGCCAGGTGATCTCACCAGCCTTAACCAGGGCCAAATGAGCCGCTCAAGAGTGCTGAGAGATCAGAGTGATGCAGATGGAAGCGCTCTCAAAGCAGTTGTCATCATGTTTTCTGTTTAAATAAAATCTCAATAGATTTTGGACAATTCAAATAAATTGGAACAATACTCACAGAACCATAGATTCACAGAATATTAGGAACAGGAAGGGACCTCAAAAGATCATTTGGTCCCATCCCCCTGTCACAGCAGGACAACCTACATCAAGTCACACAGGAACATGTCCAGGCAGGTTTTAAGCATCTCCAGAGAAAGAGACTCCACAACCCTCCTGGGCAGCCCCTTCCAGTGGTCTGTCACCCTCACTGGGAAGAAGTTCCTTCACATATTGCCGTGCAATCTCACACACATTGCCCCTTGCCCTATCATTGGGTGCCCCTGAGCAGAGCCTGGCTCTATCCTGCCCTTCACATATTTATCAACATTAATTGGGTCACCCCTCAGTCTCCTTTTTTCCAAGCTCAAGAGCCTCATCAGGGAGATGCTCCACTCCCTTCATCATATTTGTGGCTCTAAATAAGCAGTATGTGGCAGGGGGGATTAGACTGGATGATCTTTCAAGGTCACTTCCAATCCCTAATGTTCTGTGATTCTGTGAATATTTTCTTATAGCAAATAAGGAAAATCTAGAGGAGATAGGTTCTGGATTTTAACTGACAGTTCAAACAGAGTCATCTTTTCACTCCAGAGAAAAGTCTGGAATGCACTACAAATACGAATCACAATTAGAATAACAACAGCTACAGGAGAATCTGCAGTGCTCACATGATCAGACTTTAATTTTAAATACAGTCTATTTAGATATTGGATATTATCCTCAAGCTTTTTATTTTCCACGTATACATTGACAGTACTTACCATCTGGACAGTAACAACCATCTAGGCAGTGGAGGTTGCTTCCAAGACAATCTTTTTCGAACGTGCAGGTTGGTGGACAACAGCTGATACAGTCACGGTGTACAAAGCTGTCTTCACACCTGTCAGCTAGAAAAAACACACAGTACACTGAGCAACAGTGCAATTTCTCTTCCCTTGTGGAAAATCCCCATCTCACAAATCACAGAACATTAGGCATTGGAAGGGACCTTGAAAGATCATCCAGTCCAATCCCCCCGCCCCAGCAGGATCCCCTAGATCCAGTCACACAGGAACATAGTTCCTCTAGCAAGTCATCTCACTCATAGTCCTCCAGCAGCAGTGACACTAGCTGACCTACTTCAGTATCAGGTGTGAGCCCCACAGGGACAAACGTTGTCAAGATGGATTATTTGAGGTGAACATGTGTCGTATCTCAAAGGTTACATAGCAGACTTTATTAAAGGCTCTTACTACAGGCAGGAAAGTCATCCCTCCAGTCCCGCACTGGGGACCCAGCATGAGAGCATGCTCTAGCGTACTCTGTCACCGCCCGGCAGTAAGTGTCGTCATCATCCATTCTGCAACGTTAAAACAAAAGAGTAATCAAGGAACTCAAACTCCATCCACAAATCTCTGCTGCAGTATACTTCATGCACAGTAGGTATCCCTCAGTCATGATGCACACAGTGAACGTACTACGGAAAGAACAAGCTACGCTGAACACGTTGTTGTTTCTTTACCATTTGCTCTCACAAACAGCTGTTGGTATTTAATATTGCCACAAAGAACAAACCCACTAATTTATTGCCACAAACATAAACGCTGCACGTGGTGAAAGAGAAACAGGACTTTGTCCTGAAAGCAATGGACAACTGTCTGAAGAATCACATCTCAGGCTCTCTTCCTTCCTGCATGACACGGAAACTCTGATCTACACTGATAAAAGATGTTTTGGTCCAAGTACCAAGTTCAAGTTTCCAATTCCCTGTCGATTTCTGAACTTAGGCAAGAATCACATTAGAGATTGGAAGGGACCTCGAAAGATCATCCAAGTCCAATCCCCCTGCCACAGCAGAATCCCCTAGATCAAGTCACACAGGAACATACCCAGGCAGGCTTTAAACATCTCCAGAGTTCAATGCATCTTTTATCAAATCAAAGGCTCATTATAAATATCAGAAGGAACTTCTTCACCATCAGGGTGACAGAGCAGTGGAAGGGTCTGCCCAGAGGGGTTGTGGAGTCTCCTTCTCTAGAGACATTTAAAACCCACCTGGATGTGTTCCGTGGTGTAGCTGATCCTGCTGTGGCAGGGGGATTGGACTGGATGATCTTTCAAGGTCCCTTCCAATCCCTAATGTTCTGTCGTTCTGTGATTCTTTGATATTCCCTTTGTCACAGTGATCAGAGTCTCTTCAGCTCTCCTTATCTAATCCAATTAAATGGGTCTTAAAGAAATCTTGGCATCTACTACGGCCTCAGAAAAAACTTCATAAACTGACACTAAGCCACAAGAAGAGAGGTTCTCTTTTATAAACAAAATAAGCCTAAGTTAATGAGAGTCTGAGAAACAGAAAATTCCTCCAAGTCTTTGAACATCCACTCAATTCACATGAACACATGTACATGCATTGACAAAGGTAAAATCTGCCTTAAATCTATGACACCAATTCAATATCACACTTGATTTGATGAGAATTTGCTTTTCATTATCCCCCACCTCTCCATATCACAGAATCACAGAACATTAGGTATTGGAAGGGACCTGGAAAGATCATCTAGTCCAAGCCCCCTGCCACAGCAGGATCACCTACATGCCATCACACAGGAATATGTCCAGGTGGGTTTTACAGAATCACTAAACATTAGGGATTGGAAGGGTCATCTAGTCCAATCCCCCAGCGTATCTTTCTCTTTGAACTTGATTTATCCTAAGTTCCCTCCATTTTGCTCAGTTCTGGTCTCAAACAAAGGAGCAAGCATTCGCGAAAAACAAATACACAAGAACTCCAGCCTTACCTGCAGAGATCATTCATACAGCTGGAAATGTAAGAGTACGGATCAATGCTTTCATGACAGCTGAGAAAAGGAAACTGTAGGAATATTTGGCACTTGAAGAAGATGTCCTGCGCATTGGGGAGAACCAGTGAAAAATAGTTAGTATAGAATCATAGAATCATCACAGCTGGAAAGGACCTTCCGGATCATCATGTCCAGCCGCCCCCACTGCTGATCAAACTGAAATCAGTGCTCCCAGGAGCTCTTTGTGCCTCTAAAGACAGGCAGCATTTTGTCTGGTTGCAACCTGTACCTCCTGCTACTGCTGGAGAGCTTTATGAGACTCCAGAGCAACCCCTCATGCTCAGGAGTCATTACCCGTTTAAACCATCAGCCGTGCCGCAAGGCAATCGAGACCATTACTGCATTTGGTTTTACCTCACATTTGGAGCAGAGCACAAACATCTGGTCTCCTCCAGGGAAGATATGTTTAATGATGTGATATTTACAGGCATCAAATTCTTTCTGAAAAATTGTAATAGTTTTTAGCTTCATTTCCCTCATCTAGGGCCCTTTATTTCCCCATTAAGATCTGAGAATCTCACAGTTTCAGTTTATTATCATGTCTACTGTCTTATTCTTCCTCTCTGCCTTGGCTGGCCTGATTGCATGGTGCTCTGAAATGAGCTAGGATGAGAAACCATGAAACAACAACAAAGCATTTAGTGTCAACACAAGAGCCGATCGCGTTACTTCTGCTGTAGTTCACAGTTTCCAAAATAACGGGGTGTAAAATGCCAGGAAACTGAACCCACGTTTGATGCAGCTCTGAAGAGCTCTGCCAGCAGATCTGTGCCATATCCTATCTGAGGATTTGTTCTCTTCAGCTAAACATCTGAAGACTTTCAGACATACCCTAGCAACAGCCTTGATCTGATTCTTCCCTTTCTCAAAGCTTCACAGAACCACAGAACACTAGCGATTGGAAGGGACCTGGAAAGATCATCCACAGTCCAATACTCCTGCCACAGCAGGACCACCTAGATGCACTCACGCAGGAATGCGGACAGGCGGGTTTTAAATGTCTGCAGAGAAGGAGACTCCACAGAGAATGCACTTAAGGCTTTTTTCAACACGGTGCATTGACAAAACCTTGAACCACCGCTAGGCAGTGAAGGTTAAGGCTATATGGATAAGTCTGCAGCTACAGCTATGCAATGTGATTCATTTACCTCAGTGGACTCCGCATCAGCTGAGCAAGGACTGGAAAAATCTGAGGCAGTGGGTACACAAGTGACATCGTCTGAGGTTTGCACAGCCCAGCTATTTGCAAATTCAGCAACATCTTCTGTATGTTCATCTACTGCATGAAAACATCATCCAAGGGAAAAAATGTCAACACAAACACAGAAATGGCTTGGAAATTTCTGGTGCTTTTCCAACGTGTTTATGGTCTGAATTACAGATACACTCATAGTACAACTAGTGGAGGAAAAAAAGTGCAGCACCGGTGAGGCTGTGCCTTGAGGACTGGGTCCAGTTTTGGGGCACGGCAGTATGAGGGAGACATCGAGAGGCTGGAGCAAGTGCAGAGGAGGGCAACAGAATCACAGAACGTTAGGAATTGGAAGGGACTTTGAAAGACCATCAATGTCCAATCCCTCTGCCACAGCAGGATCCCCTAAATCCAGTCGCACAGGAACTTATCCAGGCAGGTAATGAAGCTGGGGAAGGGAGGGTGAGGAGGGATTGAGAGAGCTTGGGCTGTGTAGTTTGAGGAAGAGGAGGCTGAAAAGAGACCTCATCGCTCTCTACAACTATTTGAAAAGACACCGCAGAGATGTTGGTGCTGGGCTGTTCTCAGAGGGAATTAGCGACACAATGAGAGCAAAGGGCTTTGGGCTTCAACAGGGGAGGGTTAGACTGGACATCAGGAAGAAATTCCTCCACTAGAGAGTGGTCAGGCCCTGGACTGGGCTGCCCAGGTGCGCTGAGTTGTAAGTTAGGACCCAGAAAACACTCGATGATGTCCCAAACCTCTGCCCCACAGCAGGAACAGGAAATGTGGGGTAGGTGGTTCTGGTGGGACTATCGGGAACAGCCTGCGGGGGTGACTCAGGCAGTCCCGGCCTCTCAGCCGCGGAGAGGTGAGGGCGCTCGGTTCCCGCGCTCGGCTCCCCGCCCAGCCCGTTCACCTTCTCCTGCGGGCTACCGCCTAGTGAGGCCTTTATCAGCTGTTAGCGGATCGGAAGGGGGTCGGTCTCGCACTTCAAGGCCTTTTTGCCTTAAACTGGTTCTAAGCGCGGTTCTGCCTTCGCGAGGGGGTTTGGGTGCGCGGTTGCCAGGTGGGCGCCGGCAGGGTCGCGATCGCCGAGCGCCCGGTGCCCGCAGGGGAAGGGCGCGCGACCGGCCCGCGCCATCTTCCCTCCCTTCCTCCTCTTCCCTCCCTTCCTCCTCTTCCCGCGCGGCGCGGACGCGGGGGGCCGGGTGCGACCGCCTGTCGCTGCCGTCCCGTGGCCACATGAAAACTACGATAAGGTGTAATTTTATTCGAAACGAAATAAGTTTAAAAGAAAAAAAACAAAAGAACATCCTAGCGACCAGAGGCCAGAATTACACCAACTTGCCTTTTGTACAGAGCTCTTCCCTTAAGCCAGCTCCCTACGTTTCTCTTTCCCCTGCTGTGAAGGTTTCTCTGTTGTTGGTGGGTTTTTTTTTTTATAAATTAATTTCGTTTGAATAAAATCACAATTTATTGTCATTTCCAAATTTGTTTATATTCCCATCTTGTATTGGTGGGAAGGGAAACAACCTGTTCTGGAAGGTTCCGCCTTTCACCCTCAAACCAGCCCACTGGGGTGGTGGTTGAGTCCCCATCCCTGAATGTGTTTAAAAGTCTCTTTGAGGTAGCGTTGGGGGTCTGGTTTAGGGGTGAACTTGTACAGTAGGGTAGATAGTTGGACCTGATGATTCCGAGGGTCTTTTCCAACCTGAATGATTCTGTGATAACACATCTAACGCCACTGAATTCCTTCCAGCTCCCATTTCCCCCCATTATTACAGATCATCAAGTTTAACTAGTGACTAAACATTGTCTACTCTGCTGTGCAGACATTAATGTGTGGGACAGGGAACTGCACTCACAGCAGAAGAGGTGTGAGACATTTATACTGGGCAGATCTCTGTGCAAAGACACACTGCATCTTCATTCACCCAGAAAGTTACAGAACTCTGCTAAGAATGATTAAAATGAGGGAAAACAGAAATCAAATTACAGTAAGATAACTTCTGTTAGAAGAATATGCAGGGCGATGAGAGAGTAGTAGATGCTCTCAGCTGGTAACAGTAAAACAGTCTGATCTTTGTTTTTCATCAGAGACTGAGAAAAATATTCCTCAGATTCTCAATCTATTCTCACATTAGTTGCAAGAAGGAGAAAAGTCCCTACAGAATATTCTTTACATGGACTACAGAATATTCTATCAGCTTAACAAGTATTTCTTTCTCAGCCACAGCACTGGGAACCTCTTCATCCTACAGGGCACTCAAAGGTCCATAATAAACCAACAGAGAGACACGAGGAACTCTGTGGTAACAGCTTTGAAATGAAATCCCAACTGGCACTGTTATGATTTTCATATAAACAAATGACTTGGGATGGTGTTTTTTCCAAATGGTAGTATCTTGGCTCTTCTCTCCTCCCTCCATCTTTAAGCACAGAGAAAACCACTAACATTTGTTTATTTATTTATTATTTGAGGGCACTTATATCAGCTAAGATAAACATAACCTAAGTGCTTTGCTGAGAAAGAAAAGGCTGAGCCATACACACAAATAGTTTCTTGAACTAGGACCTTTTCCCTTAGCATAGAATCATAGAATGTTCTAGGCTGGAAGGGATCTCTAGACATCATCTAGTCCAACCTCCCTACACAGGGACAACTCTACTTAGGTCAGGCTGCTCAGAGCCTCATCAAGCCTGACCTTCAGTGACTCCGGGGATGGGGCTCCTCCAGACCACCTCCCCGGGCAGCCCATTGCAGCCACCAACCACCCTCACACTGATGAACTTGTTTCTAATATCCAGCCTCAATTTCTCCTTTCCCAGTTTGAACCCACTGCTCCTTGTCCTGTTCCTACAAACCCTCTTGAGAAGACCTTCCACTGCCTTCATAGAGGCCCTCGCCAGGTACTAGAAGGTCAAAAGATGGTCCCCATGGAACCTTCTCTTCTCCAGGCTGAATAGCTCCAACTCTCTCAGCCTGTTGTCATACGAGAGATGCTCCATTTCCCTGACCAGTTTGGTGTCCCTCCTCATAATTAATCTTTAATCTTTATTTGAATAATAGTATTTTAATAATAATAATCTTCAATTATGAAGAAGAGTAGAACAGATATTCTATTTTCTACTGAAGTAATTGAAAGAGAGCTCTGCCTTTTTACAACATCACATTTGAAGTGCCCACAGAAGCCGCTGACGCAAGTGTAAGGTGTGTTTCTGAGCTATTTACTTACTGTTTTGCAGCATCAGGTCATCATATATATTGCCATTAAAATTTCCACAGAGGCCACAAGTTTTTCCCTTATGATCTTCTGTCAACTTAATATAAATACCAGAGCTTCCATCCCAAGCGAGAGAAAAACCAAAGGTAGTCTTCACCAGGATATAGTCAGCCAGTCTCTCCAGAAAAGCATTTCCAACTGTCTGAGGCAGCACTAATCTGGAAAATTAAAACACCTGCTTCAAAGGTCTCAGGTGCAATGAGGTTAGTGATAAAAAGAACACAGAAAACATCACCACCTAACTCACAAAGCCCTGTTTCCCAGGTGTCACTGCCAGTCAGTTCTTCATTAGATTTTGACTGGAGTGGGGCCAGAGAAGAGCCTGGAGCACAGGTGTGATGAGGAGCACCTGAGGGAATTTGGGTTGTTTAGTCTGGAGACTCTCTATAACCTCAAAGGAAGTTGTTGTGGGGCTGGCAGTGGTCTCTTCTCCCAAATTACTAATGATAGGATGAGAGGAAATGGCCTCAGGCTATGCCAGGGGAGGTGTAGTTTAGACATCAGGAAACACAGCAGGATCTCCTAGATCCAGTCACACAGGCAGATTTTAAACGTCTCCAGAGAAGGAGACTCCACAACCCCCCCGGGCAGCCTGTTCCAGTGCTTTGTCACCCTCACTGGGAAGAAGTTCCTTCTCATAATGGTGTGGAACCTCCTAAGTTCCAGCTCACACACATTGCCCCTTCTCCTATCATTGGATCACACTGAGCAGAGCCTGGCTCCATCCTCCTGACACCCACCCTTCACATATTTATCAGCATTAATAGGGTCACCCCCCAGTCTCCTTTTTTCCCGGCTCAAGAGCCCCAGCTCCCTCAGCCTTTCCTCAGTAGGGAGATGCTCCCCTCCCTCCATCATCTTTGTGGCTCCGCACTGGAGTCTCCAGCAGTTCCTTCTGACTAGAGTAAGATGCAAACATTCCCAAACTCCACACTATCTTTTCGCAATGAAGCGTTAAAACCCACCATCGGAACACTCACCTGATGCCACCTTTTCTTACTTCATGTCCTGAAATAATTATTTCTACTTGAGTTGAAAAGAATAAGCTGATGGACCTCTGACAAGTGTACACCGAACCGTAGCACTGAGGACTGTTATGAACCTTAGAGGAGAAAAATACACAATCAGAATAAATGTTAGTTCTCAATTATTTTATGGCATTTTCCACAAACTTATAATTTACATTTCTACGCAACAATTACTGAAAGAGCTTTACAAATGTAAAGAGAATTAAAAAGTCGCAGATAAGATGCAGAATTACAAGTTCACACTACCCAGTATTACTGAGAAATACAGCAACTTTTAATAGCACAAAGCATAATAGAATCATAGAATCATTAGGGATTGAAAGGGACCTTGAGAGATCATCTAGTCCAATCCCCTCTGCCAGAGTAGGGTCACCCAGACCAAGTCATACAGTCAGTCTGGGTTAGAAGGGACCACAGAATCATCCAGTTCCAACTCCCCTACAATGGGCAGGGACACCCCACCCTTGATAAGGCTGACCAGAGCCTTATCCAGCCCGGCCTTAAACACCTCCAACAGCGGCTTAGATACTGGTTGAAATACTGAGATATTTGATAAATAGATGAACTTCAGGGATCCTGAAGTTCAGAGGTTCAGAGACCATAACTCATACTCAACAATTTGAGGAAATGACTAAGAAGAGTGACTTCCACACAGGGGTCACAGAACGTTATGGATTGGAAGGGATTATAATTTCCTCAATGGTTTGAGTTGCTGCACATAGGCTCAGATACTGTCCAGCAGCATCTTTTCATGTTGAAGAAAGCAAAGCAATGGTTCAATCCATTCATCGTCTCGCCATTTATTTAATTTACGATGAAAATAAAGTCCTGTGACACAGGAACACTCAGTGTGTTATTTCTAGCACATTCACATGTACTTACCCAAACAGTGTACTGGGGCTCTGGACCACCACAATCTTTTGCAAAAATGTAGGAGCAGTTTCCTGGGAAGTAGTAGTAGATGCCATCAAAGGTTTCAAAATTATACTGTCCCCATGATTTGCAAATCCCATCTCGGTCTTTACCAGTGTTGGGCACTGGAGAGAACACAGAGTTTACCACAAGCACCTTAATGATAGAATCATAGCATCATAGCACCATAGAATCATTCAGATTGGAAAAGACCCTTGGGATCATCAAGTCCAACCACCAATCCTACTCTACAAGGTCACCCTTAAACCAGATCCACCAACTCTACAGCTAAGCCTAAGTGACTTTTCAGCACATCCATGGATGGGGACTCAACCACCACCCTGGGCAGCACATTCCAGTGCCTGATCACTCTCTCCATGAAGAATTTCTTCCTGAAAGAGACTCCACAACCCCCTTGGGCAACCCGTTCCAGTGCTGCATTAGAATCTAATGACACGAGCTGCTGGTAACTTTGAGAAGACATCACTGAACCAGACAGAGATCCAGATATTGAGTTGCTATTGAAAAATGCTTTGGAAAAAAAACCCCGGTGTCTAGCTGAGCGTGACTCTCCTTCTCTGGAGGTGTTTAAAACCTGCCTGGCCACGTTCCTGTGTGACTTGGTCTGGGTGATCTTGCTCTTGCAGGGGGATTGGACTGGAGGATCTTTCGAGGTTCCTTTCGAATATCTAATGTTCTGTGAGTGTGTGATCCTTCTCCGACCATCAGCTGTTCGTGTTTCACTTGGCTTTTTAAGAGGTTCTGTCTAATGTCCTCCAAACTCTCCCCGTTAACCATGCTGGCCCCTTTGGGAGCAGCTATAAAGGAGAGGTATGTAACCCTAACACATAGAATTTGACTTCTTTTAGCTACTAGTGGAGCGACAGCCTTACTGTAGAGAAATAACAGATGGACTGTTGACAGTATTAGTTTTGAAGCCTGCACATTAGATCTCACTTGAAGCTGAAACTTGAATCTTTCAGCCCCAAACTTACCAATTTGGCACCTGCTTCCTCGAGCCTGAAATAACTGACAGTCACAGTGACCTGCATCTGTGCAGACAGCTCCGTTAAGGCACTCCTGAGGACAAGACCCTGAAAGCAAGCACAGCAGCAGCCTTTCAGTAGATCTGGTGGTTTATGCACAGGCTGAGAGATCCACGTGAAATCATTGTTAAAACATAAGGAGATAGATTAGCTAAGAAAATTAACCAACAGAGATCTCTGGGCTTTAATATTTGCTTAAGTTTACCCTTTGTGCTCCTTGCTTACCAGAGAAGCAAGGTTCTCCATCTCCTCATTTGGTTTAAGACTGTAAACTAACAAAGGAGCAAAAGGTCAGCTTCCTCCCAGCAAACAGAAGGTCAAGTTCCCATGTAAAGAAATCACATCCCAGTCCTGCTGATCTCAAAATACTCAGGACACAGATTATTCTAATAGTCTAAATTCAGCATAATTTGTATGCATGTTCACAGAATCACAAAGCACTAGGGATGGAAGGGACCTCAACAGATCATCGAGTCCAATCCCACAGCAGGATCAGCAGCTCCCTCCTAGGCACTACAGCAAAGGGTACATCCCAGCCCACAACACACAACTTACAGGGACAAAACCAGCTAGAAATAACCTTCTACCCCACTCCCCTCAAGCTAAAAAGAAAAGTTAATTAAAGATTATTTTTACTTAAGAGGTGACTGGAAGGGACCCTGAAAGATCATCTAGTCCAATCCCCCTTGCCAGTCACATTCCATGTGAATGTCTTGTTTTATGTTATAATCAGCAGTTGTTTCCAACAGCACTTTCATTAAAGAACTTTCACCAGGGTAGAGTAGAGGGGGAGGAGAACCTCTCTCGATCTACTAACGACTCCCTTCTGATCCACACCAGGAGGCTGTTGGCCTTCTTGGCCACAAGGGCTCATGGCCATCCTGCTGTTATTTCAAAAGTAAAATTATGAGAGAAACTTTCCATGAGACAAGGCAGGTTTTTGTAGGGGATGTATTGAGGAGGGCTTCCACAACCCACAGCCACACAGGAGAGCTGGTAGGTTGCCCCTCTTCCTGCTGGTGAGGACTGGCACTGACCTCCTGGTGGACTGCGCGTCAAGGTCCCATGAAGGTGCGGCTGAGGAGAGGCAGCTTGAATCTGTCAGAGAAGCATGAAAGGCAAATTAGGGTGTTTAGGCTTTATGAATGAGTTGAGAAAACCACAGAACCACAGAACATTAGGGGTTGGAAGGGACCTCAAAAGTTCATCTAGTCCAATCCCCCTGCCACAGTGGGATCACCAAGGAGAAGTGCTGGGTAGTTAAATATTTCCCTCCTACATTAATTCATGACCAGTTTAAATCCTTTTGGTTCATAAAGCTTGGCCCTTTTGCTTAAATAGCTCTTCTACCCTGTGGTTTCTATTTATTTCCTCTCTGATGTTCTATGAGAAAATGGCCACCCTTCTGTGCTCCCCGCAGATGGACACGGCAGCCTTCAGCTGCACAACCAAGCAAAACAAACTGTTGATGTCTTTGCCTGTAAGCTCATTTCTTTCTTCCCTCCTGCCGCCAGGCTTTCTCCAAGTCTGGAGGATCATAGAACATTAGGGATTGGAAGGGACCTCAGATCATCCAGTCCAATCCCCCTGCCACAGCAGGATCCCCTAGATCCAGTCGCACAGGAACGTGTCCAGGCAGGTCTTAAACATCTCCAGATGTTCCATCTCACACCCATTGCCCCTTGTCCTATCATTAGATGACACTGAGCAGAGCCTGGCTCCATCCTCCTAATGCCACGATTCTCACTAATGACATAAAAACTTCCCTTTTCCAACTGGAAGTACTTTGTGGGAAGCATTCAGGTAGCACAATCTATCTGAAATCATCTGGAGGTCAAATCAGCACCTGGAAGTCACCCTGCACAAAAAGTCCTCCTCGTCCCCATGAGCCATCACTTTCCCTCCCTGCACAAGAGCCACTTCTCTGAGCCATCCTCCTCCAGAGAGCAGCTTTTGGCCTTTGCATTTAGGGGAAGCAGATTGTCCTGCTGAAGGTCCTCATGGGACATCATCAGCCACAAAGGCTCATCAGTCTCAGATGCACCTTAGCATGGCATTTCATACCAGCTTGACTTGGTCAGGAGACATGTGGATCCCAAAGGTACTCAGAGAGAATCACCCGTGGTTTGGCTGCAGTCTCCCTACAAAACCATGAGAGGGAGGAACTGCCTTGGGCTTCCTGCCTGACCCACTGAACAGGGTTACAACCCTTCCTGGGCTCCAGAGCGTGAGACCTGCACCGGGGGGGAATGAGTTTCCCTGTTGACTATTAAATTCCAGTGTCCCACTGGCGGGAGGCTGCTGAGGCAGCACTGAGCCCTGACGGTGGAAACTAGGGCTGGGTCAGGGTCTCACCACACCATGTGACTGGTGGTACTGCCAATGTGCCTCTCCCTGGACACCACCAGCATCCTCGGGTCACCCGCACAAAAGACACAGTCACAGCTGCTTTACTCCCCATGGCAGGTGTCAGTCAGCTCCTCAGGGTAAGACATCCACCAGGCTCTTTGCTGAGCATGAAGGACGGCAAGAGGCCACGGGCTCAGAGAGAGCCGCTCCTCTTCACCTTCCTCCTGTTACTTGGTCCCCACAAAGGTTCCTTTGTAAGGACCACAAAGGCACAGGGCAGAAAGGGGGAGGGTTCCCCACCCTCCCACTTTTGGGGGGATAACCTACCTCTGCCGTCACAGGATCTCTTTTCAGTCGAGTCGCATTAAACTCAGTCCTGGAAGAAAACAAAAAGGATCTTGTATAATCAAAGGTACCTGGAGCAACCTGAATAAGCAGCTTCCCAAGGGAGCTGTGCTTCTTGCTGATTACCATCACTTCATCAAAGAGCTCTTTCTTGGGTTGCTATTTAAAAAGGTGATTTTTTCACTTTTTTTTTTCTTTTCATGGTCTCACTTTACAGAATCGGGCAACACTCTGAGCTTCACTTGGCCAGGGAGGTACCCGGCGCTTGTGGGGGAGATGTAAGGCTTAACTGACAGGATACTGAGTGGTGCAGGAGCTTTGTGTCTGCTCGATGCTGCACGTGAGCAGCTGCGAGGTATCCTGAGCGTTATCTGAACATTGTGTTCCTGTGCAGCTTGGTCTAGGTGATGCTGCTGTGGCAGGGGGATTGGACTAGATGATCTTTTGAGATCCCTTCCAATCCCTGATGTTCTGTGATACGTTTCAAACATGCCTCGCCATTTCCTGTGCAGCTTGGTCTAAGTCATCCTGCTCTGGCAGGGGGATTGGACTGGATGATCATTCTAGTCCCTTCCCATCCCTGATGTTCTGTGATGCTGTGATCTAGTCCAGTCCCCAGCTTCACAAGCGTACACGTTCCCTAAATGCATCGCAGGTCACTAGACAGCCGAAGCTACGTCCAGCTCGATGCTTCCATTGAAATTGATGGCACAGATCCCATTTAATTGAATGGGATCAGGAACATTACCTAGTTTGGGGTTTGTTTGGATTTCAGCTTTTACATGAAAACTGGTATTGAAGATGTTTATTTTAAGGCTGTGTGGCTCTTGCTTTTCAAAATAGAAGCGAGGATTTCATCATGCAATTAAAGCTGCAGGAGGAGGCTCATCTCATGTAATTTTCCAGTCATTAAATCGTGACATCATGCTGGTTTCATTCTGTTATTCCTCCGAGCTTTCTTGGGACCATAGAAGGGTCATTTCTCATAAGGACCTCCATTTTTCAAGCAGAGGACCCGTCCTCCTTATGTAAATGCTTCGAAAAGGGTTGTAAACACTCTGGAAGTGTGTTTTACATCCAGCATGCACGCGCATGTCAAAGTCAAGGCTGTATTTTATTCTCCAACTTGCACCGCATGACACTTGCTCACTCTCAATCTGTTTGAATGACTTGACAAGGAACCAAAACTTACCTTGAAGTTCTCCTCAAAAGAGAAAGCTTGCAGTAAGATCCTGTAGATTAGAAATTCATCAAGTTAAAGGTCTTTTTCTACACCCTTGCTCTGCGCTTGGCAGAGAATCACAGAGTCATTCAGGTTGGAAAAGACCCCTGGGATCATCGAGTCCAACCACCAACCTACTCTGCAAGGTCACCCCTAAACCACATCCCCCAACACTGCATCTAAGTGACTTTTAAACTCCTCCAGGGGTGGGG
This sequence comes from Rhinopomastus cyanomelas, assembly GCA_013400115.1. Classification (NCBI taxonomy): domain Eukaryota; kingdom Metazoa; phylum Chordata; class Aves; order Bucerotiformes; family Rhinopomastidae; genus Rhinopomastus; species Rhinopomastus cyanomelas. The sequence continues at coordinate 599,134 of VXBP01005367.1, read as the reverse complement.
ACTCAATGTTTTGTCAAATTTAAAGCAACACTATTAAATTTTCTTCTTTAATCATCCTTTAAGTTTCCCAGAGCATCGTTACATGGACATCTTATGTTCCCAAACCAAATCGCACCCACTGAAAATCTTTAGGTGCTTGTCTGTATTATCTTATGTTGTCAATAATGACATGAAAGCCAAGAAACTTGGACTGCATTCTTAAAAGGACTGTTCTGTAACAAATTCAGACATAAGAAAGTATCTTTTTTTAAGAAAAATAAGAGCTGTATTTCAGTTTCAACATCTCTGAAAGAGAATGGTGAGATATTGTGTCCTACCTTTGTTATTTACACATTTCAGCAAGGATCAGAATATTGCTTTAAAATGACAGAAGAAGAAGGAGCTCTAATGTTAAAATCTTTAAAGAACTGTTTTAAATTCAATATTTGAATTTTAAAAATAAATAAATTCAAAAATGACATTTATAAAAGAAATGAAGTAAAAAATGAAATATAAAAAAATTAATTCAAAAATGACATTAAAAAGAAATCAATTTTT
>VXBP01005367.1:539926-598557 GCA_013400115.1 Rhinopomastus cyanomelas | reverse complement strand
AAATATATTTTTAAAAGAAATGAAGTAAAAAATGAAATTTCAAAAAGAAATAAATTTAAAAATAAAATTTAAAAATAAATTTAAAATGAAATTTAAAATGAAATTTAATGAGGAAACAAATATAAAAATGAAATTTAATGAAGAAAGAAATGCAAAAATGATCTTTCAAGAGGAAGTAAATTGGAAGATGACGCAAAGTCCTTACCTTGCAAAGAGAACAGCAGTGAATGCAGCAAGAACACGCTCCACGGTATCATGAAACTGGGCTCTCCCACAACGTACATCTCAGTATAGCTTAGGACAGGAAGTGTATCCGGATTACTGGCTTCGATTACGATGGCATCTTAGAGCTGTGTGTTTCCAGGGTTTGCTTAAATCCTTCACTGGACAGCTGGATGCAAAAACGGGACAAGGAGAGAAGACATCGAGCTTGGCAGCTCCGTGCAGCCTCAGGAGCTCTGCAAGCGTCGCACACAGCTCGCCGGCTGCATGTCTCTCATTAGCGATGCATGGTGACTCCTCGGCCGAGCCTGTATTAGTTACACTTGCTCTAGACCTGCGACTACTACTCCTCTGCCGCGCTGAATTGGCCCTTTATACCAGAGCAGACAATGGCACAGAATGGTTGCCGTGCCATGATGGTTCGAGAGGCCTTTCAGGCGTCACACACCTTTGTGCGCTCTGCGCCTTGCGCCAGGCGCTGCCCTTTGCTGCTTGTCACAGCGAAATAGCTTTGTGAGACCCCTGTGTGAGAAGCCTTTCTTCTGCCTAACCCGACTCCCTTCCTAGGATGCGCTTTCTCAGCTGGACTAGAAAAGAAGACAAAGAAAACTGTCAGCCTTGCTCCAACCACAGACAAAACAAAGCGAAGCATCCAGCAGCACTCATGAAGTTTTGGGATCACTGCTGGCCCAAGGGTCCTTACTGCCATCAAGACTGCCCTGTGTTTCCAGCACTTCTTAAGAATGATTTTTATTACCGTTGGATCTGGCATCACCATCACTCATATTTCAAGAGGTTTGTTTGCTTTACAGCTGGAAGGGTCTTCTCGGTGTCATCTAGTGAGAGGACAAGGAGCAGTGGGTGTGAGCTGGAACACAGGAGGTTCCACATCAATATGAGAAGGACCTTCTTCCCAGTGAGGGTGACAGAGCACTGGAAGGGGCTGCACAGGGGGTTGTGGAGTCTCTTTCTCTGGAGACATTTAAAACCCACCTGGACATGTTCCTGTGCTGCTTGATCTAGGTTGTCTGGCTGTGGTGGGGGGATTGGACTGGATGATGTTTCAAGGTCCCTTCTAGTCCCTGATGTTCTGTGATTCTGTGACCTCTAGAGGCCATCTAGTCTAACCTCCCTACACAGGAACAGCTCTACCTAGGTCAGACCCTCATCAAGCCTGACCTTAAATTACTCCGGGGATGGGGCCCCCCACCTCCCCAGGCAGCCCATTCCAGCTATCGGCCACCCTCACACTGAAGAACTTGTTTCTAAAATCCAGCCTCAATCTCCCCTTTCCCAGCTTGAACCCACTGCTCCCTGTCCTATCCATACAAACCTTCTGAAAACAACCTTCCCCTGCCTTCGTGGAGGCCTCCTGAGGTACTGGAAGGTCAAAAGAAGGTCCCCCTGGCGCCTTCTGTTCTCCAGGCTGAACAGCCCCAACTCTCTCAGCCTGGCCTCATACAAGAGATGCTCCACTCCCCGATGGACAATGCAAGGTTAGGGGCATTACTTCTTTTCCAAGAACCACATCCACAGCTGCTCAAAATCTCTCTAGGAACTTGGCAATCAACCTGTCACTATTCTCAGCGGAAAGGTGTTTCTGGCAGAAGCAGATGCACAGTGACAAGACCTTCACTGCCATCCCTGAAGGATCAAGACATCAGGAATCACAGAACATTAGCGATTGGAAGGGACCTCGAAAGATCATCCAGTCCAATCCCCCTGCCACAGCAGGATCCCCTAGATCCAGTCACACAGGAACACATCCAGGCAGGTTTTAAACGTCTCCAGAAGAGGAGACTCCACAATCCACAACCCACCCTGGGCAGCCACTTCCAGTGCTCTGTAAAATTAAACACTTTTACAAACATGTTTTCTCCTTAGACCTTCCAACTTCATAGTCATGAGGCCCCATCAAAGAAGTCAAGCCCTCTAGTGGGTGATCTGTAAGCAACCACTCACCAGCAAAATCTTGAGCCACCCAGGCAGACACCAGCCCAATTCCGTGGACATTTCTCATTTAGAAAGCAAGTCTGAGGGGATGACATCACTGTGCAGGATTAATGGGGCATTTTTATAGGATCAGAGTTCAGTTCAAGCATTTTTATTATCCTAAGAGCCTTTTGCTTGAAGAAATGACATGCAGATCTAATCTCTGGATATATTAGTAGCAGTGTGGGTTGTATTTTCAGCCTTTCCTTAAAAGAACATCAAAATAAAACTCCCCAATTGCTACAAGCTGTCCCATGGGGGAAAAAAGCCTGATACAACAGTGGGGATCCTGTGGGGGAAAAAGACGTGATGCAACATGACCCCACAGTTATGGGAAACCCCATAATCACAGAATCACTCTGGTTGGAAAAGACCCCCAGGATCATCGAGTCCAACCATCTGCCCTACCTTATAAATTCATCCCCAAAGCTGATCCATCAATACCTCATCCAAATGAGGTATTAAACTCATCCAGGGATGGAGACTCAACCACCTTCCTGGGAAGCCCATAACTGTGGTAGCTGTCCCCAGGGGTTACAAGCATCAGGTATCGCATCTTCCCCTGGCTCCCCAAGTTTCACACGGCAGTAACTTTGTGTTCTCTCTCTTCCCAGTGTCTGACTGCTCCAGCAGCAAGGCAAGGATCAGTTTAGGACAGGCAGTGGGTACACACGTGCCAACTGGCAGGCCCGTACGCGTTGCCTAAGCAATGAGAGAGCACTTGCTTTTCAGTCACCGCATGAGCCAAGCAACTCAAAGCCTTGTTTTTCCTCAGCAGCAGCGAATTAACATCTATCAAGATGCCAGTTTGCACAAACCTCCTAAGAATTCTAAGAAACTATGTTTGAGTTCAGAACATCTTTTCCTTAGAAAGCCAGGCTAGAGGGTGGTGGAGCCCTGGAACAGGTTGCCCAGGGAGGTTGTGGAGTCTCCTTCTCTGGAGACATTTAAAGGCCGCCTGGATATGTTCCTGTGCAGCTTGGTCTAGGTGATCCTGCTGTGGCAGGGGACTTGGTCCCTTGCAATCCCTAATGATTCCACGGTTCTAGAAGGCACAACTTCAGAGCTTTCAGCAACCCCAGACTCTAGGCACATTTCTTACTCAACTGTTACTCCTTGTGCCCAGGAGATCCCTTCTCTAACAAGTATCTTTAGTTTCAACGTACAACAGACTGGAATCTACCCAGTTTAATATTCAACACACACTCCCCTCCAATAGCTACATCTTCACTCAGGGGGTTTTCCCACTCCTTTCCCCAAGGTCTCCAGATTAGCTCACCTAGTTCATGACACAAGCAACCGTCTGGCTGGGGGGGGGGGGGGTGGGGGGGATTCCACATCTACCCCCCTCTGTGTTTGTACTGAGCGGAAGGTGTGCTTGAAGGACGAGTCATTCAGAGCCAATTTGCAACACAAAATCCTTTTCATTTCACATGAACAAGACACTGCCTTTGAAACAAGAGTGTGTGAGGCTTGCTTTCTATGCTTACACCTATCTTGAAAACTTTGTATCCGTATTACCTGGTACAGCAAGAGTTCAGTAAACACCCCACCCCTACCCAGTGGCTTTTGAAAACATAAACCGAATGCACAGTACAGAAGGTACCAGCCAGGGGTCAGATCTACACTCTCATACACTATGGACCAGGTCCATAACCAGCCTCAGACAGAGATTTTCACACAGGAACACCACAGGCTGCTCACTTTGGTCGGTAACACCCAGAAGAGTGACCATCCAGGTAGTGGAAGAGGTCCCTGTTAGTTTAGATTTAGCAGAAAGGCTGAACTCTGCTTTCATGAACTGATACACTGCTGCACATACCCCCAGATGCAGGATGTAGCCTTCTCACATCTTCTGATCACACGTTCATCAGCAGGTGAAAGATGATTCTCTATGCTGAAGAACCTATCTTGACTGACTTACCATGAAGGGGTAACAGGACTGCCAAGAGCCCTCTCATTTCACCTCAGTATTGGTCAATTTGTGCAGTGTCTTGTTAGCATGCAGTGAAAAATACGTACCTGCAGGGTGTACCCACCTCAGGACAAGGGAGCCGTTGTGGTGCTGAGGCAACTGCAGAGGAGGGCAGCGGAGCTGGGGAAGGGCCTGGAGAATCAATCGGATGAGGAGAGAGAGTTGGGGCTGTTGAGTTTGAGGAAGAGGCTGAGGGGAGACCTCATTGCTGTCTACAACTATGTGAAACGACCCTGTAGAGATGTTGGTGCTGGGCTCTTCTCACAGGACATTAGCGACAGAACCAGAGGAAAATGGTTTCAAGCTCCAAGAGGGGAGGTTTATACTGGCTATGAGGAAGAAATTCTTTCTGGAGAGAGTGGTCAGGTACTGAACTGGGCTGCCCAGGGTGGTGGTTGAGTCCCCATCCCTGGATGTGTTTAAAAGTCATTCGATGTAGTGTTGGGGGATGTGGTTTAGGGGTGACCTGGTAGAGCAGGATTGATGGCTGGACTCAATGATCCCGGGGGTCTTTTCCAACCTGGACGATTCTGTGAGAAGCACAATCTAGAAACCCAAAGTGTATCAAATTCTCTTGATGTTTATTGACAGCCACACAACTGTACAACAATTTCAACGGTAAGATTTCTGGTAGCGCGCACGAGCGCCAGGTCCTCCAAATTTCTTAGACTCACAACGGCGAGGATCTGCAACCAGCAGAGTCCTATCATATTGGATTAGAATATCCTTGATCTCCTTCTTGGAAGCTTCATCAACATCTTTTAAAAAAGAACAAACCAAAACAAAGTTCAGTTGAAACTTCAGTTTGAGAAGTTTCAAACGTTACAAATCCGTAACAGCACTTTTTGTGCCAAAAAAAGAGCCACACAGCTCCAGTAGTACAAGCAAAACAACTTACATTTTTGATAGTAAGCCACCAATGCTTTGGAAATTGCTTGACGGATAGCTGTGAAAAGAGAACGCATCAGTAAGGACTGCAAATATATTTACAACTTAAGAACTAAGTGCCATTTATCCGCGAAAGCTGCTGTCTTGTTACTCCCCAACTGTCCTTCCCCTTCTTCATCTCCCCTCCCACGTACTCCATGTGACCTTTACTTGGGCAAATCTGTGCCAAGAGGCCATCCACAGTTCACATGTTGATTTGGCACATGCCAGCAACCCAAGGAGCTGCACAAGAGCAGTCTTCTCTCCTAAGTACTAATGTAGGTTAATCATCTACCTACAAGTAGTCACCTTTCAAAATAGTCAGGAACACAAGTGACTGAAATGTCTACATTTGTCCACAAGGACAAAACTGATCAAGGTGTTCAAACACCAAAGATACAAAAGAGATGACGGGGCTTGCAAAAGTATGAGCAGTTCTTCCAGAACATCCCACTAGAACAAGCCTCTCGAGCAGAAACACCACAATCACAATTCAGTGCAGGACTATGAGGATAACTGTAAAGATGTTGTCAGAACATACAGATCAGGGTTCTGATGGAAATCTAAATGTTCTGGAAAACTAACGGAATCAGCTTTGCTCTTGGTGCAGCTTCGGCTTCACTGACCTATATCCAAACTGAAACAGCAGCACTGATGTATCATTGGCAAAGAGCAACTCTAGCAACAGCTAATGCAAGACAGTTCTCAATCTTCCTTGCAAAGGGAATAACCTACATACCTTTGCAGGTCAGCTTAAAGCTTTGTAGTTTCCAATGACAATTGCCCGTCTCCCCTCTCAAAATCTTTGTGCTCACAGCTGCACCTGAACTGTTCTGTCACAGCGAACACCAATTCCTCACATTTCCTCAAAATTTTATCAATTAACTTCATTCAACTTACTCCTGATGTAACAGCTTTGCACGTAAATTATAACTAATAAACCTTTACGAAAAACTACACTTCTGCAGTGGAAAAAGAAACAGATCATCAAGATGCACAAGTTACTAAACTCAAGCTTCTTAAATATGTGGCTTGACCCATTAAGAGCCCACAAGAGGAATCCTACATATAACCATACCATAGATCTGCGCAACGTGGCCGCCACCCTTTACTCGGACTCTGATGTCAACGCCAGCAAACCGTTCCTTCCCCAAGAGGAGGACAGGTTCAAGTAGCTGAGAAACAAAACAGAGAATTCATTTGTGATCAGAAACAAGGATCAGCTTGTAGTATGTTTTATCTTATGGGGAGTTACTGAATGGTCTGAAAAATGGGGCCTTCATTTTACCAGCACACACCCAAGCAAACTATGCCTCTTGCAGAGCTGTTTGACATCTACTAGTGTTGTTGACTTAAAAACTAGGTGTTAAGTGCTGAAAGTACTTCACACATTTACACTACCATATATTAATTCAGTCAAGCAAAAAACTCCTCCCTTCCCAACACGACAATCACAGAACACTTCTGTATTTTCATAGTAATGTCTATGTTCCAGGTAATCACGTCACACACAACCGTAGTCTTGTCAGTAAGACAATCAGCTTTTCTTCACCCTTAAGAAACTACGCATGTAATAGTGTGTTGACATTAAAAGGACAGGAGAAAGAAGACTGGGTACATGCTTACTTTATACTGCAGAGTTCTGGGCTCGATCATTTCCAGAGGTCTTCCATTCACTTTGATGAGGCCATTTCCTCTCTTGCAGTGGGCAACAGCAGTTGCAGTTTTCTAGAAATCCAAATATGTATTAGCGACCACTTCGTTCAATCCACTAATAGTGTGGATTTCGATTTGCTTCTAACAATCTAAAAGCTTTGGTTTTATACCCCACATTGCTCGTGCTAAAAAACACCGTACCAATCCTTACATTCACATTTAGTGACTGATGAGATGATATAAAGGCACTTTCTTCACGAAACGTTATTTATAGTTACAAAAACAATACCAATATAACTTTTACTTCTAAGTAATGGCAAGCTACCCTCTTCATTTTGCAACACGGTATTTCTGTGATTCAGTTCCCCACAAAAGTCAGTTACCTAGAACTACTCGCGCCACTGAACTAAGCAGTAATAAGTTTACCCCACCAGCACCGCTCCCTCGGATACCAGCAATTACGAGAGGAAAAGCTCGGATTCAGTGGACCCGGGGGAGCATCCCTAAGGCCTTTACCCCGACCTCCGGCAGGGCCTGGGAAACACACCGCGCTCCGGCACCAACAGCGCGGACACGTGTAGCCGCCGCGTAGGCCCCGCCACCTCGGCCCTCCCGCGCCCTCACTTGCCAAACGGCCCTGGCGAGGTGGCGGCTCCGCTGGGCCCGAGCTGGGCCCGGGAGACCCCCAAGCGCGTCAGGCCGCGGCGCAGGGAGGAGGAGCGGAGCGGCCGCGGCGCCCCAGCCTCACCTTTCGCCCGAAGACTTGGACGCTCTGCAGAGGCCCCTTAGCCGGCATGACTGACCCTGCGAGAGCGAAAGAGAGAGCGGAGTTAGGGCGGTGGGAGCGCTGGAAGAACGACGGCGGCCGGAACCCCCGGACACTCACCCTAACCACAGCAGCACCACCAGGAAAAGGCCGAACGGGGCTTCCCAGCCTCTTCTCAGGGGCAGCTGAGCCGTAAAGCATAGCGCCGTGTTCCGGTAGCGCGACAGCCCGACTTCTCCCGCCCAACCGCGCATTACGGCAGTGTGGCGCTGGGCGGTGGGTAAGGGCCGGTAATGGCCGCCTGTGCGACGCGGCAGGGCCGGGTCGTTTCTGCTGACAGGTTTTGGTTAGTTTACTTATTTATTCTTTGTAAGTTACTTTAGTCGCACTCAGAGTTGCCGTACTGTCTGCCTTTAATGAAAACCGTACCCGAAGGTGTGAGGTTAGACAGGGGCGGCTGCCCCATCTCTGATACAGGCCACTGCAGCTTGAAGGACTTCTTGACAGGGCTGCTACAGGGGATGTGCAGCAGGCCACAGGCCTTTTGTTCAGTCATTTGTGAACTAGTGCTGAAGGTCGTGTTCCTTCTGGTTAGGTATCCTAGTCACAAGCTGAACCCAGTAGGGGGTTCTGGTATCAACAGAGTGACAACTTGCCCGTCACTCTTTGCACTTTACTCGAGGTGCAGCCATAAATATTACACAGCTTTTTTTAGTTTTAAAATTTGATAAACTGCTGGAGAAGTAAAACCATTAGAGCGCGTGTTTGAGTGTTGTATGCTGTGGCAATTAGGGAATTCTTTACAATTGCTGGAATAGTCTGAGACCTAGGGTCACGTCAAGAAGTTCTCCTGAGGCTCAGGTGATAGAATCATAGAACGTTCTAGGCTGGAAGGGACCTCTAGAGGTCATCTAGTCCAACCTCCCCACACAGGGACAACTCTGCCTAGGTCAGGCTGCTCAGAGCCTCATCAAGCCTGACCTTAAATGACTCCAGGGATGGGGCCCCCACCACCTTCCCAAATGGGCAGCCCATTGCAGCCATCAGCCACCTTCACAGTGAGGAACTTGTTTCTAATATCCAGCCTAAATCTCCCCTTTCCCAGCTTGAACCCACTATTCCTTGTCCTATCTGTACAAACCGTATTGAAAAGAGCTTCCCCTTCCTTCATGGAGGCTCCCCTCATGTACTGGAAGTTCAAAAAGAAGGTCCCATTGGAGCCTTCTTTTCTACAGGCTGAACAGCCTCAACTCTCTCAGCCTGTCCTCATAGGAGAGATGTTCCGTTCCCCTGATCATTTGAGTGATCCTCCTCTTGATGCACTCCAGTCTATCTACATCCTTCTTGTGCTGGGGGGCTCCAGGACTGGATACAGGTGAGGTCTCACCAGGAGTGAGGTGAGGGCATCAACAGAGCAGGATCAGTTTTAGCTTTTGTCTATTTTCCTCCTTTAGCATCTGTCATAAAACAGGGAATTTAAGTCAATTCCAGGCTGAAAATATTTTATTTCTAAGGCTTGGTATTTATTATGCACATTTTTCCAAAGGACAAAAGCAGAATCTATGAAGCAAGTTCATGCTTCTTAGATACTTAGAGATGACTTAGATACTTAGATACTTAGATACTTAGAATGACAGAGATTTAAATATCTACGGTTTGTTAGAAAGTTGACCACTCAAATGAAAACAATCGGTTCCTTTGTGGACAGGATTTCAAATACTGAACATTAGTCATCAGTCATGTGAGGATTTAAACAACGACTTAGCTTATGCAATTGGAGTGATTAGTTCTATTCAAGGGAATAGTGCTGTGCAGAAGGGGTAAGATTTAGCACATCTCAAACCCCTAATTGTATAAAGCTTTAGCATGTGACCTGAAAAGTGATTTGTTGGGGGTTTTTTTAAGGTTGTTTCTTAAGGAACAGTGTTTAGACCGTCACACATGTGTTGTCCATCATCCACACTTTCCCCACATCAGGGGAAGGGGAGTGGTCACCAGCTTGTTTCCCAGTTTCGGTTATTTTTCACAGGAGAATGGACATTTCAAAGTTTACAAGTTTAGCTTGTATCTATTTGGTGAAAATAGGTGGCTCTGTCTAAGAGTGATCCTTTACTTGCATAATGAAAGTAGCTGTAGGAGCTGAATTATTAGACATTACAAAACGTTCCTTTAGGTGAAGAACAGAAAATGTAGTACCTCATTAACCCAGTTAGTGAAAACGAAGTTCAACTAAGACTTCTGTTCTACCAAAAGGTGAGCAATTAATAACTCTCTCCAGGAAGAATTTCTTCCTGATGGCAGGTATAAATAAACCTCCCCTGTTGAAGCTTGAAGCCCTTCCCTCTGCTTCTGTCACTAATGACCTGTGAGAAGAGCCCAGCCCAAACATCTCTCCGGTGTCCTTTCAGATAGTTGTAGACAGTGATGAGGTCTCCTCTCAGCCTCCTCTTCCTCACACTAAACAGCCGCAATTCTCTCCATCTCTCCTCATCAGACAGATTCTCCAGGCCCTTCCCCAGCTTCGTTGCCCTCCTCTGCACTCACTCCAGCATCTGGATGTCTCCCTTTTGCTGAGGTTCCCCAAACCATCTCTATAATGCTTCAGAAGGTGTCTGTCTTGTACAGATTGGAAAATCAGTGAGTCCCTTTACTGAGAAGTATGGAGAAATTCAGGAAAGAAGATACTGCAGTGGGGTTTTCTATGGTAGCTCTTACAATCAGAGAGATCTGGGATGCTAGGATGTAGTTCTCATATTACATTTTGCAGCTGATGTGCGTCTTTGATGATACAGTGTAATTAGCTAATGGATCCCGTCATTGCTGGTGCTTGCTTGCCACGGATCGTATTCATCCAGGCAGCAGCTGAAGAGTTTTCTAAACTCAATTAGTGCAAGAATGCTGTGACCAATGGAAAAATGGTTGATGCATGCCAGCAAACAAATCTTCCCAGCTCTTGGAAATATGTTCTGAAAACAAATAAGGATCACACCAGATCTTTATATTCGTAAATATTCTTCTCCCAAGAAAGTATTTAAAATCTGAAGCAATTTTTTCATTCATTTACCCTTCTGTAAGGAAGAGCTGTAGCATAAGCTCTACAACATAAGGCTATATGTTCTGTTGACTGAACACTGCGGAAGCTGCGGAGGTGTGTGCGCGTGAGCTCACACACTCACACTTCCGTGTGTCAACAAGAATCAAAGTTGTAAGCAGCTGGCTGAACAGCCCCAAGCTACACAAATAAGCTCACGAGTAAATAGAGTCCCATACGTAAAACAATTAATGTTTTTAGAACAGAATGGCATCTCCAAGCTTCCTGCTGGATTCTGCTGCCTCTGGAGGCTGCTTCTCAGTTTAGTTCCCTTTTTTAGAAACTGAACACAGCAGGGTCCAGTGGGATCCAGCTGCCCTCTCTCAACTCCTCTGCAGAGAAAGAGGAGTTGTCCTGGGTCTTCGCTTCTGCAGGGCTGTTAGGATCTTTTCTATATTAAAGCAACTTGGGGAAGAGTCACTGTAGAAACGAGCACATCTTCAAATGCAGCCTTTTTGTCCCAGTCACATTCAGGTTACAAACACGATCTCGCGTTCCGTGATCTGCAGACTGAAGTACTTCTTTAAACATCAGTTTTGCCCTAAGACATAAAAAGTTGCTTTCTTCAAGGTCAGTTTATAGTTACTGACTGCAGAGTGGACTGGATGATCTTTCGAGGTCCCTTCCAGTCCCTCATGTCCTGTGATTCTGTGAAGGAGACAATTAACTACTTCTGCGTGCGCCTCATTTGCTGAAACATCAATGGTGGTTTAGAGCGGAGAGAGGTAGGTTTCTGTGAAGTTATATTAATCTCTGCTGAGGTCATTTCTATTTCTGATTACGAATCCGTTTGTTGTTTCAAGAGAAACATTTTCCATTGCTTGTGGTGAGAGGGCAGATAAGGCAGAAGTATCAGAGCTCATGAACTGCTGTGTACTTAGTGACCTACCAGAGCACGGAGACATTTTCTCCGCAGACTAGAGCAGCTGAACTCTGAGGGAGAATGAACCCTCTTGGCAAGGCTTTGCAAGGGCTCTGGCTGGAAAATCTTGTGTTTACGAAGCAGAGAGGGAGCCGAGCAGAAATGCAGCGACCGTCCAGCTTGTGGCAATGAAGGGAAAAGTAATCATGTGCTTTATTCACACAGGGCTGGTTATGGCTGGATTATCTGGATGGAATCACACAACATTAGGGACTGGAGGGGACCTCGAAAGATCATCCAGTCCAGTCCCCCCACCGCAGCAGGATCACCCAGATTCAGTCGCACAGGAACAATAGTGGAACCCAGCGGAACCCCTGGCTCGTGTAGGATTGACAAAGTGGTCGTTACCTGTTGCCAGCTGCATCTCTTGAACTGAACCAGAGGTCAGTCCCCAGTGCCTTGTTATATGTTAACAGCTGATGTATTTTGAAGTTTAACATCCACCCTCACCTAGCCCTTTGTTCAGGGACAGCAGTAAAGAAGTCACAGGGTCTGGTATCTCTAAATAGCTCTTTTGTAGTTTGTCCCTCCACTGTTCCCAAGAGAATGTCGTCCGTAATATCTACCCACTAGGAGAGCTCCACGCAGCTCACAGAAACATAAACACACGCAGCATTACAGCACACGGATTCAAATGGCATTTTTTTACAAGATCAAAAACACAGAAAAATTAAACTGCTGTGGGAAAGCTTCTACCAAATAAAAATGTCTGTGGAGGCTTGATCATATGTGGGCCTGTGAATAACGCTCAGGCGACTATAAACTTCAGACAAACCAGATGGTTGGACTGCAAACCAGATGGCTGTTGTTTATGCAGACAAAGTTCACATTTAGTGAGTTACTTTGTCCTTCTAGAGAAGGTTTCACACGTGAAGTGTGTACAGTAGTTACGTACGTGTCCTGCGGTGACGGACTGGAACACTCATACAAACCTAAGTCTCATCAAGCAGTCTGCTGTCCTCTTGATAGGAATAGCATCATGATTACATCATTGGGATCATAGAATCATAGAACAGTTTTGGCTGCAAGAGACCTTCAAGATCATCAAGTCCAACCTTTTCCCAGCCCTATCAGCATCACTTTGAGGGATGGGGACTCAACCCCCTCCCTGGGCAGGCTGTTCCAGCACCTGAGAACCCTTTCAGGAAAGAAATTCCTCCTGACACCCAACTTGAACCTACCCTGATGCAGCTTAAGGCTGTTTCCCTATTGTCCTATCACTGGCCACCAAGCAGAATAGACTAAACCTGCCTCTCTGCAACCTCCTTCCACATGGTTGTAGAGAGCGATAAGGCCCTCCCTCAATCTCCTCTTCTCCAGGCTAAAAAACAGAAGTTATCTAATTAGAGTAAAAGTAATACTGGTATGGAGTGAGTTTTGACATAGAATAAAAACAAAAACCAAGGGAAAAAACCCCTGAACCACAAAAAGCCTGAACAAACCCCACGCACGAGTCTAGCCTGAAGCAGTCTGGTTGCTCACTGGCTGTACATGGTGTTTCTTCTCTTTACTGCATTAGCATCCAAAGGCTTTAGGGAGGATTGCTATCAGCTTTTGTTGTGTGTCATGGTGTTGCACAGGAAGATACAGTCCTTGCTCGGAAGAATTTAGAGTCGAAGGAAGAGGAGATGTAACAGTGTTGACCAACGATAAAGAGAGATTGTATGGTGTTACTGATGGGTTCCAGCTAGGAAATAACTTCTTCTTGGTGTCTATAAAGTTAAACCACACTGACCTTTTAGTGCTTTGGGATTAGTTTTTCTACAAACCCAGAATCACATAACATTAGGGACTGGAAGGGACCTCAAAAGATCATCCAGTCCAATCCCCCTGCCACAGCAGGATCACCTAGATCAAGTAGCACAGGAACACATCCAGGTGGGTTTTAAACATCTCCAGAGAAGGAGACTCAACAACCCCCCTGGGTTGTCTCATCAAATGAAGAAGCTCGGAGAGAGTAACACAGATATGGAAACAAAAACTCTGGTGATTTTATACCGCTCAGAATTCAGCAGTTAGGTGGGAAAGGAACTCCACATTTCAGAGATGTTTAAAACCTGTATGGCATTTAGGTGCCTGACTCCCAAAGGAATACAAGACCTCTGCATTTAAGTAACTTAGGAGCCTGGCTTGTGCTTGCAAAATGGCCTGGATTAATGGTCTCTGTCTAAGTGAAAGTTAATTAGATCAGATTTTTTCAAGTATCAGTAACTTCTGAAAACAGGGCTTCCATTCACTCTCACTGGAAGCCTTTGGAACATTGATTTTTCCATCTAGCATGCTCTCTGTATCGAGGGCAGTAGCTCTTTCTGTTCTAGCAGATCCATTATTCGTAGGGGCTGAAAGCAAACAGGTCAAGCATCTCACAGACAGGCCAGGGTTGTGCTAAGCACAAATGCATCAGAGTCTTAAGGACTGAAAGAATGTACTCAGTTGGGTTTAATGATACTCTGAACTGTTATTCTTGTATAAACACTCTTCCTTTCTTTTTTTTTAAGATGGGCTTTAAAAGCTCCTCAAGTCTGTTTATTGTGCATTCTGGGCTCAGTTGCCAGTTGTTTATTTTAAGAGTTAAAGTATTTTTACAAAATAGTCCCATGTAATCTCTGCCATGTAGTTCTGTTCCACATTCAGTGACATTTCAGATATATAAGTAATCGACATCACTTTTCACAAACCTCCATCCTCCCCAAGTCAGCTTAAGGGTAACTGTGGAGTTTCACTGCGTAACTTTAGCCACATCTCCCTGATGAGGAGAGGCTGAGGGAGCTGGGTCTCTTGAGCTGGGAGAAAAGGAGACTGAGGGGTGACCTCATTAATGTTGATAAATATGTGAAGGATGGGTGTCAGGAGGGTGGAGCCAGGCTCTGCTCAGGGGCATCTGATGATAGGACAAGGGGCAGTGGGTGTAAACTGGAACATAGGAGGATCCAGATCAGTATGACGAGGAACTCCTTCACGGTGAGGGTGACAGAGCACTGGAAGGGGCCACAGCAGGATCCCCTAGATCCAGTCACACAGGAACATGTCCAGGCAGGTTTTAAACATCTCTACAGAAAGAGACTCCACAACCTCCCTGGGCAGCCCCTTCCAGTGCTCTGTCACCCTCACTGGGAAGAAATTCCTTCTCATATTGATGTGGAACCTCCTCTGTTCCAGCTTATGTGCGCTTGAACAGGATAGTGGCCTTTCAACAGCAAAAGGGGTCATCAGTTGTAAAAAAAGATCCTCTTGCTGCTGTGTAATCTCACTCTGTGCTTGCATGAACATTCTCTGTGCAGTTATTATCAAAACCTCTGAACACAAAGACTTAAACAAACTATGCAGCAGTTCTGACTGCACACGAACAGAGCCCTTGCCTTCAGCATCAGAAGCCTCATGGTGCCCTGATTTAATTTTCATTCGGTGCTTGCACTGAGTGCTCACAAAACGTGGCTGTTTGTAAACTGCAGCCACTGAAATCTTGCTTTGTACAAAAAGCAGAGCTTCTCTGCTCAGAGTTTGCACTACACAGTCTGTGTGAAGTCTCTAGATTGCTGCTGATGTCTGCACGTTTAGGTTCCAAATTTTGTTGGCGTATGTCCCTGGGTAATGATGTGACCACTGTTCAATAGGTAGCTGTGGCCCAGACAGTGTCAGTCTGCTCTGAAGAATCCCTGTAGCTGTTCTTTACCAAACATCCAAGAGAAACAACCACTTACGCGGGCTGCTCTGAGACCAACAGCATGGGAAGTACTTTCAAACTGCACTTTCTTTCTGCTATTCCTGCATTAACTCTCCAGGAAGGGGCTGGGCAGAGGGTTTAGGTCAGACAGAAGGTTTACACCTTTTACAGTGCCAGTTCATAGCAACGGAGCCACCCTGTAAGAACCAACTGATGATTTCGCATGTGACTGTTGCATAACTGTCTAGTGATCAGACCTCCAGCCCTTCTAATTTGAGCTAGATTTGATCACAGTTCACTTAGAGTGACCTTTGCAGCTTCTGTCCCTGTTCGGGGCTGCCGAGAAGTGCTTGTTACCAAAGGCTGCCTCAAACACGACTCAAACCCACAGTGGGACATTTCTTTTTCAGCCAACGTTCTATTCATCCCTTTCCCACCACACATATGTATTCCTTCCATCTCTCCCCTCCGTGCTATTTCACTCTTTATGCTTTATTCCTTTGTGTCTCTTTGTCAGAGGATTGTGACAGGCCTGGAACAGACTCAGTGCTGATGTCAGTGTGTGTGACTGGTAGGGGATGGGGAGGGCAAATGCCGGCACAGCAAGCGTAGCTGTGAGTGCCCCTAGGACACAGCGCGCGGGGGCACAGGAGTCTGGCACTGCTTCCAGCTCCAGGGCCCTGTGAATGGTGCCGCTGCCTTCAGCGTTTGCGTTACCCCCCAGCAAGAATTGTGCCTGTGGACAAGAAAAAATGAAGTGTGTTTGTACTGACTCAGATTCATCTCTAGTAATCTCTACTAAAGACCTGCTAGGAAGCAGCTGGACCTCAAAAGATCATCTAGTCCAATCCCCCTGCCAGAGCAGGAAACATTAGTTTCACTAACTCATAAATTATGCTTGAAAAAAATCACAGAATCACTGAATCCACAGAACATTAGGGATTGGAAGGGACCTTGAAAGATCATCCAGTCCAACCCCCTGCCACAGCAGGACCACCTAGACCAAGTCACACAGGAACATGTCCAGGCAGTTTTTAAACATCTCCAGTGAAGGAGACTCCACAACCCCCCTGGGCAGCCTGTTCCAGCACCCTGACACCCCCACTGTGAAGAAGTTCCTTCTCATATTGGTGTGGAACCTCCTAAGTTCCAGCTCACATATATTGCCCCTTGTCCTATCACTAGACAACACTAAGCAGAGCCTGGCTCCATCCTCCTGACACCCACCTCTCACATATTTATAGGCATTAATGAGGTCACCCTTCAGTCTCCTGTTTTCCAGGCTGAAGAGACCCAGCTCCCTCAGCCTTTCCTCATCACAGAGATGGTCCTCTCCCTTCATCATCTCTGTGCTGGACTCTGTCTCGCAGCTCTGCGTCCTTCTTGAACTGAGGGGCCCAGAGCTGGACACAAGATTCCAGATGTGGTCTCACCCGGGCAGAGCAGAGCAGGAGGAGAACCTCTCTCAATCTACTAACCACCCCCCTTCTGATCCACCCCAGGATGCCATTGGCCTTCTTGGCCACAAGGGCTCCTGGTCATCTTGCTGGCCACCAGGACCCCTGATCTCTTTCTTCTATGCTGCTCTCCAGCAGGTCAGAATGTTGTAGTGGAACAACCTTGATATGGATCCAAAAGTCAGTGCTTTTCAGGCTGGCTTTGTCAGAGAGCAGGAGAAGCAAAGCTGCTGCTCGAGGTGGGGTGAGCCAGGAGCTGAGTGTGACCCCAGTGAAGGCAGTACTGTACCATATGGGCACCGTTCCACGGGGCCTGAGCTGGGGCTACTAACGGGGTCCATTTCACAGTGTTTTGTTTGTTTGGTTGTGCAGGTGTGGCTTTCTTTTTATTTGTCTGAAAATGCTGTCAGCCCTAGATATCACCTGCTTTTCAAGACAAATCCTTAGTGCCTTCAACTGTTGGCATTTTAGTGTAAAAGTGTCGTGAATTGCTTCACTTTTTGTGAGCTTCTGTCCTTCTGAACTGTTCCATGGCTCCTTTGGTGGCTGCACCTGGCAGCTTGAGAAGCACTGCTCTAGCCAATAGTTTACATAGTCAGCTTCATTAAATACATTTTATATATATATTAAGAAAATATTAACCTGGAAGCAATCAGATAGCTTTCTTCTTGCAAAGAAGAGAGATGCCTGCTGGTGTTTAGATAAGTGTAATATTTATTTGTAGTGAAACTGTCTCTAGAGGCCTCCACCACCCCAAAGTGTTTGCTGTTCTCCTCTCCTGAGGTACGTGCATCCGGCCTCAGCCCGCAACCACGAGGCTTGAAAAGAAACAGGAACCAGTCAGTAGTGGGTGGGGAGAAAAGCTGTGGGGCTGCCAAAGGGACCTGGTAAAGGATTAGCTGGTGGTGAGAGTCAGAGCTGCTGCCTGAGCCCTCATCTCCTGCTGCCTTCCACTCTTAATCACACAGAATCACAGAACATTGGGGATTGGAAGGGGCCTCGAAGGATCATCTAGAACAACCCCTGCCAGATGAAAGTTGATGCTCCTCCATTTGCACACCATCATTTTTCTCCCAATGATTCAGTCTCTACAAGGCCGTTCTGCTCCCCTGGGAGAGCGGCAGGAAGCCTCAGCTACTGTTTTCCCCTCTCTGCTCACAGCCCCAACGGATCGCAGGCTGTGCCAGATTTACCTGCACACCCAGGGCTTCCTCTGCCATCTTGTAGAGAGCGGGAGGGATGAAGGTTTTCACTTGGGTCTCCTTCCACAACAATGAAACACACTCCGTCCCGTACTACCTGTACCAGCCTCTGTTCTCAGGTTGCTGCAGCACACGTATTTCACGGTTTTCTGACCAAAGGGGTCAGAAAATGAAAGCAGGAGCCAGCTTTACTACTTGGTTCAAATGGCTTTGTGCCACTCCAGCAACGCAAAGCAGCCATAAAGTCTGCTTAATAGGGCAATTAAATTTTACGACTGCTCTGCATCTCTGGAGCAGTAAAAGGCAGCCAGAATGCAGCAGAAAATCTCACCCATCAGCTGGAACAGCTAAGGATGCACAAACACCTCCACAGAGCAGCTCCCACCCCCATCTCTGGCCCAGCTGGGCCACGCTGGCCACAGTATGTCCTGAGGACTGGTCCAGAATGCAGGTGTGCACAGTGTTTAGGCAGAGTTTACCTTTGCAAGAGGGCAGGCATATCCCTTTCCACTTTAAAATGTACTTTTTGTTGTTTATAATGCCAGTGCAGTGAAAATAACAGTGCTTGAGGTGTAAACATTGGACCCTGCTCTGGTGAAACCCTTAGGCTGTGTGTGAGCAGGAAACACCCTGACATCCATGGTGACATCCTTTAAATCAGATCTTACTTTTCAAGAGCACTGGTGTAGACTATTGTCCTTGCTTCTGGTAACGTTGCTGCTAGCTGTCTCATCACCCTTTTATTTGTCTTCCTTGGAGATTTTTGTGGTCACTGGCATTGTTTGTTTAAAAAATGAGAATTACAGAACTGGACTGAGCGCTTGCGTCAGGTCTGGGAGCACTGCTGGTCCCAGTCTGTGCTCTGAGTCTGCTCCTATCCCCCTGGGTGACCTTGAAGTCCTAGGTCTGATCACTGCCCATTAGGAAGGCTGAGATTTGGCCCCTCAATTCAAGAAGGACACAGAACTGCTGGAGAGAGACCAGCACTGAGCCACAAAGATGGTGAAGGGAGTAGAACATCTCCCTTATGAGGAGAGGCTGAAGAAGCTGGGTCTCTTGAGCTTGGAAAACAGGAGACTGAGGGGTGACCCCATTAATGTTGATAAATATGTGAAGGGTGGGTGTCAGGAGGATGGTGCCAAGCTCTGCTCAGTAGCATCTAATGATAGGATGGGGGCAGTGGGTGTCAGCTGGAACATAGAAGGTTCCACATAAATATGAGAAGGAACTTCTTCCCAGTGAGGATGACAGAGCCCTGGAAGGGGCTGCCCAGGGTGTTATGGAGTCTCCTTCTCTGGAGACGTTTAAAACCCACCTGGACGTGTTCCTGTGCGGCTTGGTCTGGGTGATCCTGCTGTGGCAGAGGGGATTGGACTGGATGATCTTTGGAGGTCCCTTCCAGTCCCTAATGTTCTGTGATTCTGAACATTCCCTTTCAAGTGTTTAATCATCCAGTAGTATTAGTTCGAAATCCTTCTTCCAGAGGCAAGATGTTAGATGTGCCAGGAAGGGGTTAAGTGGGGCTGGCTGTTTCATAAAGGCAGGCATTTTGTCATTCCCTGAGGAAATGGGAGCTACTTTCTAGAGAAAGAAGGGATCTGGGCTGTGCAAGGTTCTGAGCTACCCACAGAAAATGCCAGTGAAAACTGTCTTTAGGAAGAAGAGCTTTTCTTCTGAAGCAGAAGGGTTTAGTTTGTGGTTATGTAAGTAGAGCACCCACACAAAACCTGCCATTCCGCTCTCCCGTTCCATTCACATTGAAAAGTGCGGTTGTTCTGGGATAAAGAGCTCGCTTTGCGCTCACTCGGAGCTCTGCAAGTAGCTGGGAAAGGTCCCTTGTAGATTTTTGTGGCTGCTTAGTTACCGCAGCTTCTCGCTATCCAAATAGACTTGCTCTGTCAGAGCTGTGAGATGGGGAGAGATAAACACAGGGAGCAGTTGTGGCTTCCTGCCACCAGCCCTGCTCAGAAAGGAAGAAAGCGGCAGCACATGAACCGTTTCTTCAGCAGCGGTGGGAAGCTGTGGCCTCACAGGAACAGAGCAACCGAGTATCCTGAGAACAGGATAAGTGAGGTCAAGTGCTGTGCTCCCTCCTAGCTCCACTTCGCTTGTGCAACAGTTCTGAGGCAGCTGTTGGTCTGCCAAGAAACAGTCGGTGTAGGTACGCAGGGAGGCAGCAGCTTTGAGGGGTGCCCCATGTGCAGCCAAACTGGACACGATGGGTGCTGGTAATTTATCAGCTGTGATTGCTGCAGCAGTGTTGTCTGAAAGCAGCTGTCAGGAGCTGTCATCTGACGGTACATTTTTCCTTGTTTATTCAGCTTTAGAAACTGTGACTAGAAAGGAACAAGATGGAAACGAGCCGATGGGAGAGAAAATAAGAGAAATGAAACAAACGTGGCAGGGGGATTGGACTGGAGGATCTTCTGAGGTTCCTTCCAATCCCTAATGTTGTGTGATCCTGTGATCTGTGTGAAATGTGGCAGGGGGATTGGACTGGAGGATCTTCTGAGGTCTCTTCCAATCCCTAATGTTGTGTGAATCTGTGAAAATCAATAGTTGAAACCAGAGAAGCACCTGCAGTGGAGAACAGGCAAAATCTAGCAGCATTCAAGCAAAACACAAGCAGCTCTCCAGCAAACCAGCCTTTCGTTCTCTTCAGTGGGGTAGGGAGGAGGCAGTTTTCCCATCAGAAGCTGTCGAAGGCCTTTGTAATGGGGGTTTGATCAGCCCCACTTTTGCAGAGGGAGGGAAGTAGCAGCCCTGTGTTGGTTTTTCGTTGCTCTGAGCGCGATGGCACTGGTGCTGACAGCGACGAAGCCCCGCCGTGGCTCATGCTGAAGGCAGGTGACACGATGCTGTGGGTGGCAGAGTATTTCGGGGAGGCAATGGTGTGCTGCAGGCTTTGCTTGCATCGCTTCCTGAAATAGATACTGACTGATAGGGGGCACTTTTATCTGGCTGTTTCTCCCAAACCACACGTTACACTCGCACGCTGTTTGCAGCGAGGTTTGGAAGAGAAGAGCTGAAATGTTCAGGTGAAGGTGCCCTGTGTTTTCATATAGGCTCTCCCTGCCTCATCCATTATTTTCCCTGTCTCTCCAGCATCTCAGAATGGGAATTCTGCTGAAGTGGTGAATAACAAGGGACTGGCTTTACTGAATTAAAATTATACTGATTGCAAATATTTAGCATTTTGACTCACATTCCTCTGGGCTGTCCCTCAGCTTATGCTGTCCTAATGTGCTGCAGATTTCTGAGCTGACAGTGGGTAGCTGTGAGGAGCCAAGAGCTGGTCAGGATGCACTTGGAATTTTAACCCACAGGAAAGTGTAGGAGTTAGTTCAGAGTGGACGGGTTCTTTTTTCCATGGGAAAAAGATACCTCTTCTCTGTCCCCTGTGCATGGGAGAGATGTGAAAGAAGAGAGATCTGGCAATTTCCTGCCTTCCTGTTAGCAAGCCATGACAGCAGCTCTCAGCATCCTACCCTTTAGCCTACTATGCACCACTGCCTGAATATTTTTGACTGAATGGTTAACAGAAATGGATTTAATTAGGATACACACTCAAATTCAATCTCTACCAGGGCTAGAGGGAAGTGCAGCTCTGGAAAGGCTGTTTTGACTTGCCTGGTGTTTCACAGACTCATAGAATCATTCAGGAACTTAATAATACTACAGATTTAATCAGTTACAATTATTCTTTCCAGTTTGATCACTGAGATTTAACAAACCATTGGACATCTTATTTTGCATCATACTTTGAGTTACAACTAAAATCCAAAGGACAGGAGTGCTGTAAATACTTGGGAAAATAACACACTGGGGTTTGAGCTCACGATGGGGACAGCTGGGGCTGCTTCTGAAGTGGTGAAGTTCCCTCTTTACGTGAGAAGAGGAAGATGTGAGGCAATAGGTAGTCAAAATAACCAGTTTTAACCAACTCCAGAGGGTGATAGGTTAAATCAGAAGGAAACAAATAAGCTGGAAGATCTGAGGATGGGAGAACACGGCACTGCTGTGAAAGGTTCTTACAGCAGCCTGAACACAGAAGAAGACTACTAAAGACCTCATCATGGCTGCAACAGTAAGAGAAAGACTGTTAGGGAGAGAAAAAGCAGAAAGGCTGTAGCTGTAAGGAGTAACAGGAAATCCTTCAGCATTGCACTAATAGTAAGAGGAAGGCTGAGAAAGCTTTGGTCTGCTGTGATGAGGAGAGGAAAGATCTAGAGAGATGATGCTGAGAAGGCCAAAGTGTTTAATGGCTTTTTTGTTCCACAACTCTCTGCAAAGGACAGTTGCTAGCAGATGGCTGGCACAAATCACCCAAGTGACAAAGGGCCAGGGTAGAGGAAACATTCCCAGCTCAGCTTGTGAGAAAGTCACCTGATAAAATTCATCTTGCCGTATTAGACAGAGCAATCTTAGATCTGCTGTGGGGGATTAACCTCATGCAAATGTAGCTGGCTGCAAGTTTGTCATCCAGTGTAAAGAGCTTGTTTTTATTGTAGGGATTCCCATACACCTTCCCCCTTAGCCCAGGACCCTATTTCAGCCCTCTGGGTCTATCAGTCCCTGCTCCAGTGATAGAACATTAGAGATGGGAAGGGACCTGGTGAGATCATCCAGTCCCATCCCCCTGACACAGCAGGATCCCCTAGATTCAGTCACACAGGAACACGTCCAAGTGGGTTTTAAATGTCTCCAGAGAAGGAGACTCCACAACCCCCCTGGGCAGCCCCTTCCAGGGCTCTGTCACCCTCACCGGGAAGAAGTTCCTTCTCATATTGATGTGGGACCTCCTCTGTTCCAGCTCACACCCATTGCCCCTCATCCTATCACTGGGTGCCCCTGAGCAGAGCCTGGCTCCATCCTCCTGACACCCACTCCTCACATATTTATCAACATTGATGGGGTCACCCCTCAGGCTCCTTCTTTTCAAACTCAAAAGACCCATCTCCCTCAGCCTTTCCTCATCAGGGAGAAGTTCCTCTCCCTTGGTGCTGCAGCAGGGCCAGTCTGCAGCTCCCCACAACCCTGTCCTTCGGGAATAAAGCTTAAAAATATATTAGCGGGTGGTGTCACTCCCTTTTCAGTAAATATTTCTAAATAAGGAAGGGAAATATCCACTGACCCCAGTAACAATGCAGATTAAATCTTTCCCCTTGCTTGCTCCGAAGTGTGGAAGAACCATTCCAAAATATCTGCATCTGCCACCTGTTCCCTCCACATCCTGACCTTCCCTGCGAAATGACTTTGTTTTCCCCGCGTGTCCTCGGAAGGAAGGTGCGCGCTCCGCACATGTCGGCACTGCTTTCTCAGCTCTTAGAAACTGCAAGTGCCTTGCACCTGGCAGGTTGCATCATCTGGCCTGACAAAGGTGGTCCTGCTGTGGCAGGGGGATTGCACTGGATGATCCTTCGAGGTCCCTTCCGATCCCTGATGCTCTGTGATTCAGTGATTCTGTGAAAGAAATATGGTCAATAAGTCCTTAACGCAGCCCTTTGGCCTCTTCTTGCTCGCAGCCTGTTTCTCTTTTACAGGGTGATTTGCAAGCTCCTTTGGAGTAGCTTACAGTTTATCTCTGGATGGACATGAAATAACCCCACATGCTGTACTGGAGGGAACATGTTGTTCAGGCACATCTGCCTGGGCAGAGGAGACTATTAACAACCAGACATCCAGATAAAAGGGGCAGATACCTGCAGAAAAAAATCACTACCTCATTACAGATCTCCTGTCTCGCAGACCGGCTTTTTTTGGGAACCCATTTGGCTACTGAAATACAAAATGAAAGCCAAACACCCCGATGATCCTTTTTAATCAGTTTAATTAAAAGGAAGGCTAGTAGCTCCTTTCACTTCCTTTCATTTTAATCAAGCAAAAAAAGGTAATGTAACTTGTGTACTGCAGGAGCCAAAATAGTGGGAAAAAAACCCGGCTGCACAGTGTTATCAGCTTAATCTTCTTCTTCTGAATGTCATTTGGCACTTGCACCCCGAGCTCATACGGACACAGTCCTTAGAAAAATACTCCAAGGGAGCAGTGCCAGATTTGGTGGCTGTGTCCTAGTTAAACTCCCTTTCCTCTTTTAGCTTTGTGCTGCCAATGAAAGATACCCAAACAAGACTGTCCATCTGTGGAAAAGCTGATTAGAGAGGTGCCTGACTGCTGCGCCAGAAGAGAGAGGGCTGTGATTTGTTTTGTTTGATGTACAAGTATCGATCCATCATCAAATGTTCTTCCTGTTCAGTAGGTGTGACTGCAGTGGCAACTGCAGAAGAGCCACTGCAGTCTTGATCTCCTCTTATCACAGAATCACAGAACATGAGGGATTGGAAGGGACCTCGAAAGATCATCCTGTCCAATCCCCCTGCCACAGCAGAATCCCCTAGATCCTGTTGCACAGGAACATGGCCAGGGAGGTTTTAAACATCTCCTGAGAAGGAGACTCCACAATGTCCCTGGGCAGCCCCTTCTAGGGCTCTGTCACCCTCATGGGGAAGAAGTTCCTTCTCATATTGGTATAGAACCTCCTAAGTTCCAGCTCACACATGTTGCCCCTTGTCCTATCACTGGATGCCACTGAGCGGAGCCTGGCAGCTCCCTCAGCCTTTGCTCATCAGGGAGATGCTCCACTCCCTTCATCATCTTTGTGGTCTGCACTGGACTCTCTCAAGCTGGTCTATGTCCTTCTTGAAGTGGACACAAGATTCCAGATATGGTCTCGCCATGGCAGAGTAGAGGGGGAAGAGAACCTCTCTTGATCTGCTAACCCCTTCTGATCCACCCTAGGATGCTATTGGCCTTCTTGGCCACAAGGGACCATTGCTGGCTCCTGGCCATCTTGTTGGCTGCCAGGACCCCCAGGTGCCTTTCTCCTACACTGTTCTACAACAGGTCAGTCCCCAACCTATCCTGGTACCTGAGGTGTTCTTGCCCAGATGCAAGACTCTACACTTGCCCTTGTTACAGTTCATTACATTTCTCCCCACCCAGCTCTCCAGCCTGTCCAGCCACTGGCAGCGGCTCCCTTGGAGTCTGTGTCTGTTTCTGCTGAAGAGGCACAAGCTGGAAGGATCCAAGACATTTCTATTTCTTCAGCTGTTCTGAAGGGCCTTCTCTCACTTCCTTACCACGCTTCCTTCGTGTGATTTTTGACCGGCAGTGTTTTCCAGATCCAGATTGTCACTGCTCAAAATGTGCCTGTTCTAGAGCCTCTTGCCCTCAGAAGAACTCAAAAGAGTTAGTATTTTACTAACTTTTCTTCAACTGGTTTTAAAACTTACTGGATGCAGACAGGCCTTCTCATTTAGGCACACTGAATCCCAAGTGAAAGCGGATGAGATGCTCCATTTGCCTTAGAGGCTGTTTGCAGGATGATGACTAGACAACTCTAAGGGAGAGACAGCACATCAGAAGACACAGCTGCCTCAGGTCTTGATTTACTAAGAGAAAAAAGGTTGAGTGACTCTGTTGATGACTGGATAGTCTTCCTGTTTCCAGAGGGTGCCCCAGGAAAGAGGACAAAGCAACTGCACAGGCTTTCCTCCTTTGCAAATGCCTCTTGCTCCGGAACGGGGTGCCCAGGGAGTTGTGGAGTCAAGCTGGAACACAAGAGGTTCCACGTAAATGTGAGAAGGAACTTCTTCATGGTGAGAATGACAGAGCACTGGAAGGAGCTGCCCAGAGGGGTTGTGAAGTCTCCTCTGGAGATGTTTCAAACCCACCTGGCCATGTTCCTGTGTGACTGGATCTAGGGGATGCCACTGTGGCAGGGGGACTGGACTGGATGGTCTCTGGAGGTCCCTTCCCATCCCTAATGTTCTGTGATTGTGTGATTCTTGCCTTTCTGATTATCATCTTTCACTGTTTATTTTCTCGTGTGTCTGGATTTGCAGACCACTGGATGTCACTTTTGCTTTATACTTATAAAACAAAACCTTGATTTTTAAGGACTTTTTTCACAGACACATTTCT
Source organism: Rhinopomastus cyanomelas (assembly GCA_013400115.1). Classification (NCBI taxonomy): domain Eukaryota; kingdom Metazoa; phylum Chordata; class Aves; order Bucerotiformes; family Rhinopomastidae; genus Rhinopomastus; species Rhinopomastus cyanomelas. Next base: position 572,703 of record VXBP01005367.1, on the reverse strand, counting down.
GAGCAGTGCTTGTGCACTGCAGTACAGGGTGGCATTTGTGTCTTCTGCTTCTTTATTTCCTGACACATGTCTCTGAGAGTTATCCATTCCTCTGCTCTCCAGCCACTCATCCCCCAGTCTGTGGCTGCAGGAGGTCATTGTGGCCAAAGTGTAGGACCCTGCACTTGGCCCTGTTAAACCTCATCCCGTTGGCCTCTGCCCATTGACCCAGCCTGTCTAGGTCTTGCTTCTCCAAGGGCTGAAAACAAAATCAGCTCATGATCACTGTGCCCCAGACGACCTCCAACTTCCTCCATAAGATCTTCCCTGATCACAAGAAACAGGTCCAAGAGGTCACCTTCCCTGGTTGGCTCCCTCACTGGTTGTGTCAGGAAGTTCTCTTCCACACACTCCAGGAACCTCTGGGACTGTTCTCTCTCTGCTGGATTGCATTTCCAGGAGACATTGGGAAAATTTAAGTCCTCCACGAGCACAAGGGGCAGCAATGTTGAAATGTCTCTCAGCTGCTTATAAAACATTTCATCTGTGTTTTTGTCCTGGTTGGGTGGTCTGTAACAGATTCCCATCACTCTTCCTAACCTTGCTCCTGATTCTCACCTCAACCCTGTCTTCACCCTCATTAATTTCTGTGCTTAATTGTGCTAGTAACCAGCACATCTCATCAGAGTTCAGAGAGAAATGCACGTCTAGAGATGGTTTAATGTGGAAAATTCCCTGCACCTGACCTGTAAGACAAGTGCCTCTCACATGGTTCACAGGGAGGTTCTGAAGCAGTGAGATCTAGACAGATGGCAGTATGGACAGACCATGGGGCTACACTCACATACCCTTCTCTACGTACTGGCTAGCTGGAACAGGCTCAGGCCTCCAGGCCAGCAGAGCACAGGCCCTGATGGTGCATCTCCAGGACAGCCACGTGCATGTGAGTGCTAAGGCAGTTTCTGCCACAAAGATTCCAAGCTACCACTGGAGCCAGGGCTGATCATCCTCACCCTGGATTATCTCTGTGGTTTGGCTTATGGGGTTCTTTTGCTGTGTATTTAAGTGCTGTGTGTGCAAGCAGGGGGTTAGTGAAGGGAGACATTACCTCACAGCACAGAGAGCTGATGATTGATTGCCACGTAGGACCCGCAAGCAGGACCAGGCAGTGCCACAGCCCAATCAGTCAAAGAAGGGAAGGGGAGTGACTTGGGTTCGTAGATTCACTTGGGTCACATTAAGGACAGTGACACCACAGGTCTGTGTAAAAGTCAAGCTTCCTAAAGTTACTGGGTGCCATCCTCAGAGAGAAGAGAAAAATGGAAAAGGGAAAAAGAGAGAACAGGAAAGAGGTTCTGCAGCAGTGTCGGGCATCCTGCAGCTCCCCCTCGCTACTTGGCTACACAGGGTCTCTGGCCATCTCCTGACTTTCCTGGCAGAGCTCACTCCATGGATGGGGAGTGGGAGGTGGTGATCCGGGTGATCGGCTGCTCTTTATCAATCCCCTTTATCCCCTGCTGGGAGGGGCATTTTCTGTACCCCCAGTGAGTGAGGGGGTGAAGGCCTGGTGTCGCTGAAGGGCAGCACAGCCTGCTGGTGTGTTGGCTGCTCGTCCCAGCTTTGTGTCATCAGCAGACTTGCTGACAGCGCTCTCTAATCCCTCATCCAAGTCATTCATTAATAGATGGATGATCTCTAAGGTCCCTTCCAACCTAAACCAGTCTATGATTCTGTGATTTGGTCCTGTAAATCCATTAGTAGTGTGGTATGGCAACTGACATCCGTAGTGCCAGAATTAAGCGATGACTTAGTCATGGTATCAAAAGGAGTCTGCTCCTATAATTACATTTTTCTGTATGTCTAGGAACGTTAACAGGAAAAAAAAGGGATGATAAGATATTTATATAATGATCAGCATTGGCCAAAATGCCAGTGAACACTCCACGGGGTTCCACATGTGTTCTGGTACTTCCGTGGGCCTCAGTTGCCATAGGAACAGCTCGGAGGTGCTAAGTGTTTTTCTAGCATCAGTTCTTTACCATCGATTTCCTCCAGCACACGTCATCCTCAGCAGCAGACAAGGAGGTTATGCAGCGAGCAAGGAAAAATGATAGGCCTAGAAAGTAAGAACAGAGTAGATGGAAACATCTAATCTGGTGTCTCTGATGGACAGAGGCAACGAGGAAAGCAACATTTCCTTAAGTGCAGTGAAACGGGACGCAGCGGAACCATCGCTTCCAGTTGAATACGCGTCCCAGGCTTGAGAAGCTAAAATATGAGGTGCCCGCGTTATGAGTTATGTGCAGTATCTGACACCAAGTTAGATGGATGAAGTACAGCACAGCTCTGCAGATTTGGGGAGTTGATAAGGGTGTAAATCGACAGAGCACGGGAAGGGGCTGCCCAGGGAGGTTGTGGAGTCTCCTTCTCTGGAGATGTTTGAAACCCACCTGGCCATGTTCCTGTGCGACTTGGTCTAGCTGATCCTGCTGTGGTGGGGGGATTGGTCTGGATGATCTGTGGAGGTCTCTCCCAATCCTTAATGTTCTGTGATAACTTCTGAATGCTGTTCTCTCTTCCTGTACCAGAGGTTCTTTTACATAAGCTAGAGAGGAGGTAGAACATAATTACTCATGAACTGCTTTTCAGAGGAGAGATGGAAGAACAGCATCAGGAGACATTAACAGGCATCAAAATACTGGCTTACATTTATCAGCTCTCTTTGAATTGTCAAGGATCAAGGCAGCTACCCCAGTGCAGGCATCTTGTGTAACTTCACACGAAGCAAAAGTCATCTGCCCTCACCCATACCTGCCACTTGACAAAGGTGTAGGTCTCCCACGGGTGTTGTGTGATTAGCTCTGACAGGTGACTTAGATACCCCAGAGCTTCTCAAATAGCATCAGGCACCGAGGTTAGGCACTGTATTGCTCTCTTCATGACTGAAACAGCCTTCGGGCTACTAGAACGACAGCTAAACAAATTCTGGGGTTACGCTCAGGCAGCAGATAATGAGCTAGAGGAATTAGGCTGGGACGTGCAGATTGCATCGAGGAATTAGCAGGCAGTGAATGGGGAGGTTCATCTGGGAAGGGAACACGAGAACAACAGCTTGGGAAACGGTGCGTTGAACATGAATTAAAAAAAAGAGACACTGGTTTTGTGTTCTGATAACATCGGGGTGACTGATGTAACCTGCTTGCGTCTTGACGTATCAGATCATACTGGTGCAGCTTACATGCACCAGAGTTATCTGGCACAGGATCATGGAAAGGATTCCATGTTTAAGCAGTGTAGCAGGCAAAGCTCCTTTTTGCCCACAGGCCCTACAGCTCCATGAACACGTAGCTCCCAGTGTCTTGTGAGCTGTCCTGTGAGCAGTTCACACAATCACAGAACATCAGGGATTGGACGGGACCTCGAAAGATCACCCAGTCCAATCCCCCCGCCACAGCAGGATCCCCTAGGTCCAGTCGCATGGGAACACATCCAGGTGGGTTTGAAACGTCTCCCGAGAAGGAAACTCCACAAGTCCCCTGGGCAGCCCCTGCCAGGGCTCTGTCAACCTCACCGGGAAGAGGGTCCTTCTCGTATTGACGTGGAACCTCCTCTGTTCCAGCTTACACCCACTGCCTCTTGTCCCACCATTGGATGACACTGAGCAGAGCCAGCTCCATCCTTGAGCTGTAACATTGAGATTTCCTCATTTTATTTTTGATGGAGTATTTAAGATCTTCTTGAAGAACAACTTGTTGAGTGACACCCATCCTTTCCATAATTATAAACGTTAATGGGGTTGCCTCTCAGTCTCTTTTTCCCAGCTCCAGAGCCCCAGCTCCCTCAGCCTTTCCTCATCAGGGAGATGCTCCCCTCCCTTCATCATCTTTGTGGCCCTGTGTTGGAGTCTCTCCAGCAGTTCTGTGTCCTTCTGCAACTGAGGAGCCCAGAACCAGACGCAATGTTGCAGGTGTTTTCTCTTCATCATCTTTGCTTTACATAATCCGTTTTCTTGATGTAGATAGAAGAAACTTGACTCACATGTCTTTCCTCCAAAATAATCGCGAACGCTGACCACCAGGCAGGGCAGTAGCAGGCAGACCCGATGGAAGAAAAGCAGGACACGCAGAACAGCCCAGACTGCTTGTGCCGGCTCCTTTCATCTGGGCCGTGTTTCATCAAAGAAGCTTGCACTGTCCAGCTTGGCGGAGCTTTTACAGCTGAAATTAAACGACGCCCTGGCTGCAAAGGAGAGTGCCAAACACAGCTCTTAAAGCTCTGCTTGCACGTCTTTGCGTCAACAGGAATTTGCAGGAGTGCATCTAAGAGAGCCCTTGTGTTAATATTTTGGCCAGTGTGTACTGTGAGGATTAACTAATGCTACCCCACGGCGTGAAGTACAGTGTCTTGGTCTGAAAGCTTTGTAATTCTTGTGATTTTCTGAAGGTGTAGTCATGCTGGCTTCCAGAAAGGGCTCGGGCATCTCTCCCTGTTTCAAGGGAATGACAAAGTGTTGGAAGTACCCGAAGCCCAAGGAGCTTCTGAAAAGATTTATAGAAATTGCTGCTATAACTGTCCAGCCCTGGAGAGCTGCCACTTGGAAGGGTCCTGCTAAGAATCTGAACGGAATTTGTTCAGCATCACATCTTTAAAATGCAATCTGCAGCACTTCAGCTGTCTCCCCAAAACTAAAGAACCAGGGCACTGGTAAACTGGGGCAGATCCACATGAGTCTGGGATCCCGGAGCGATAGTCGCCAAGAACAGAGAAAGCCTCGTCTGCTGGGAACGTCCTGTGTGGCTCCCTCGCTGCGCGCTGTTGGCACCAGGCGGGCAGGCAGCAAGGGCTCTGTGGTTCCTTTATGCCCCAATAGTCCTGGCTACGAAAATAGCCCTTTTGAGAATGCTGGCATCTACTTTGCCCTTTAAACCCTGCTATATGCCAGGCCCATCAGGGTTCCACAACCAGGAGAAAGTGTCGTTGGCTTTAAACCAGCTTTTCACAGCCCGGGTGCTGCACTGGACAGCCTTCAGTACTGCGGTGCTCTGAGCATGCTCTTGTGGTGAGAAGTGTACGCAGAAGTGTAGCAAGCTCGTGTTTTCTCCTGCTCCACTTGAACCCCTAAGGGTAAGGGGAGCGGCGTCTGTGAAGTGTTGGGTGTTATTGTGCAGTACACAGTACAGTCCTGCAGCTCACAACCGTCTTGGTGGAAGCCTCACAGAATCACTGACCATCAGGGATCGGAAGGGACCTCGAAAGATCATCCTGTCCAGTCCCCCTGCTACAGCAGGATTCCCTAGATCCAGGCACACAGGAACATGGCCAGGTGGGTTGTAAACATCTTCAGAGAAGGAGACTCCACAACCTCCCCAGGCAGCCCCTGCCAGGGCTCTGTTACCCTCACGGGGAAGAAGTTTCTCCTCACATTGATGTTGAACCTTCTTTGTTCCTGCTCACACCCATTGTCCCTTGTCCCGTCATTGGGTGCCCCTGAGCAGAGCCTGGCTCCATCCTCCTGACACCCACTCTTCACATCTTTATCAACATCCATGGGGTCACCCCTCAGTTTCCTTTTCTCTAAGCTAAAGAGACCCAGCTCATCTTCAAACTGAAGATGCTGTTTCTGGGTGTGTTAAGAAGTTCCTAATCAAGTGGCAACTGAATGCCTTCATCTGACCAGCTGTGTCTGAAACAACACTCTGCTTTTGAGCACAGAAACCCTTGGCTGACATGTTCAAGTGTTTTGACAGGAAAATGCCCCTGTGGACCCACCCACACAGCCGTACGCAGTTATTGACCTTGATGGACAGCCTTCTAGTACAGTTAGAGTCTCTGCACTGCCAGCCCGAGCCATCTGCTCTGGACTGATGCTCAGTCTAAAGTGAGTCATAGCTGTATCACAAGTGGATATCTGGAGTCTGTTTCTCTCTTAGTGAAAGCAAAAGCTATTTTCAGTGTGAGCTGCTGAATTTTTAGCAGCAAGTAAAAGCTCTACCCAGGCTCCTGTCTCCGAGTATTGACCAAGCTGATTTGCATTAGGCTAGAAACGAGTGCCTCGCGTAATTGTGCACTGAGATGTCTCTCATTGTGTTTTGAACAGAGCATTTGAGATCTTCTCCAAGAAAAACTTGAGTGAAATGCTTCACTGGAGTGACATCCCGGTCCAAGTTAATGCGGTGGCAAACCTCCCACTGCCATTTAGGGGTGGCTGAGATTTAACTCATATCCTGAGAGCTGAAAGTACCTCTTGAACTGATTGGACAGAAACCTGAGATCCAGCAGGATGGCCTTATATCAGATAGATAACGACTTCACTCCAAGCCCGTGTGGCAGTAAGCAGGTGATAACATGGTTATGTCATTCGCAGTGGCACGAGGAAAGCAGCTACAAGTAATACAGGGTGCAGCAAGTCTCTGCTCCACCTGATTTTTGTATATTAAAACCAAGCTGATAGTCCCTGCTTTTAGGAGAGAGAAATCCCTGTATTCTGTCTTTAGGCAATGCCATCCCTGTGCCGTGTGCAGAATCCTAAACCATACAAAACCGAGTCCATTTACACTTAGTAAACTACTGTAAAGTTAGTGGTTTGTCATAGGTGCACAGAATACTCAAGAGATCCATCTCTGTCTGAGCACAGATCGCTCTCTGAGTGCAAATCATCGAACGATTGACCTGCTGCCAACTCACAGTTCAATGAAACACGAACCAAAGACATTTCCAAGCAGTTTTAAAATCAGCGACAGAGACCCTTGGTGATCTTTGTGAGTATTAACTGTCCATTTCTCATGGCATGGTCTGTCAAAGCAGTAAGGAGCCAACGACTTCAGCAGGTTCCTAGGGCAACAGGAGCATAAAGATACACAGGCAGCCACCCAAAAGTACTCAGAGACGGATTTACCTGCAGTGAGCTCAGCGGGAAGAGCACATGCGGCAGGAGGGCAGATCCTGAAGGCAGCAGAGCCAGGCAAGTCGTGTGGGTCTGATTTGCCAGCTCAGTGTCCCAGTAAATGAGGCTGTTAATAACGAGCCGGTTCAATTTTAGAAACAGGGAGTCCTCTTGTGCTGATGTGCAGCTCGCAGTGCGTGAAGCAGGGCACTCAGAGGAATGTTTCCAACGTCCATTAGTTTCTTCACCAGACGAGCTTGGCAAGAACAGCTCCAGAACACAGAAAGCAGAGGGGCTGCCTGTGTATAAACTACAAGTCTGCCTCAAGGCTAAGAAAAGTTAAGTTCTTCAGCAGCATTTCCATCCAAAAAGGGAGGCCCAAGGAAATAGCAGCCCTGCCTACCTTTTAGACATTGTCTCATCTCACACTAACATTGTTCTGCTGGAGCGCTCTGCTCCTGTGAGCAAGTATTGTGCCTGAGAGAAGCCTTTCTCACTCATGGTTCTTACCTTCTGGGACCCAACTACTGAAGGGTTGGGTCCTACTGAGCAGAGCCTGGCTCCACCTTTCACGTATTTATCAAGACTAATGAGGTCAGCTCTCAGTCTCCTTCTCTCCAAGCTCAAGAGACCCAACTCCCTCAGCCTTTCCTCATCAGGGAGATGCCCCCCTCCCTTCATCACCTTCGTGGCTCTGCAGTGGACTCTCTCCCGCAGCTGTGTCACCTTCATGAACTAAGGGTCCCAGAACTGGACACAAGATTCCAGATGTGGTCTGACTAGAGCAGAGTAGAGCAGGAGGAGAACCTGTTAAGACCTACTAACCACCCTCCTTCTGATCCACCCCAAGATGCCATTGGCCTTCTTGGCCACAAGGGCCCATTGCTGGCTCCTGGTCATCCTGCTAGACATCAGGACCCTCAGATCCCTTTCTGTCAGGCTGCTCTCCAGCAGGTTGGTCCCCACCCTATCCTGGTACCTGGGGTTGCTCTTGCCCAGACACCAGACTCTACGCTGCCCCTGTTTGCATTCCCATAACATCTGTGGTTTCACGTGAACGACTGATGTGACAGAAAGAACATGTGCCAGACTGCATTTGTACAACGTGGAGCAGACAGAACCTTTACGTTGGCTTTTGAGCAAAACCACGTGATGCCGGCAGCGCTGTTGGTGTTCAGCAGAGTGAAGGCTACGAACACGGAGGGTAGAATGAGTAAAATCGGTTGATGGCGTGAATCACGCCGCTGAGCAAACTCAGAGGAAGCAGAGATGATGTTTTTATCATTGCAGCGTGCGCTTCATGACTCACCTCCACGCAAAAACTATCGAGTGCGTGAATGATTCGGCAGCGAGGATAGGTGCAAGGAGGGAGGGACAATGGAAAATGTTCTCCAGCTTGTAAAAACAACTTGACCTATTCATTAATTGCAAGATAATCTGTTGCTTTTCCAATTATCCTAAAAATAAACAGAATATTTTTCTCTGTGAAAGACAATTCCAGCAATTTGGATGACAGTCAAGTATGTTTGAATGACAGGCTGTATAAAATGATTTCAGGCCTCATTTGGCACATGCCTCTCATGTGAGTCAGCGCGCTCGTTTCTCGTTGGATTCCTCACCTCCATGCTCGTAGGGCCATAAATCCAGTCCTAAGTGTTCAGAAACGTGGTCAAGAGTGGCAGCTGTAGCATCCAAAGCACCAAGCAAACCTGAAGTGTAAAAGGGTGTTTTTCTACCAGGTCATTTGGGGAAGTACAGTGTCAACAGAATCCCTGAACATTAGGGACTGGAAGGGACCTCGAAAGATCATCCAGCCCCATCCCCCTGCCACAGCAGGATCCCCTAGATCCAGTCACATGGGAATCACATTTCTAAGTGTGATTTATGAGTCCATGCAGGTAGGATTAGAGCTTTTCTGACCCAAAATTGCAGCTGTGGCTTTAGCATCTCTCTTGCACTTCTCTAGTTCCTTACAGAGTCTAAGAGCAGTGAAACTGAAGCTCCCAGGGCCAGTGATGGCAGAAATCACGACTAATCTCATGCAAATCTTTCTAGAAGTGGCCTTTCATTCCTAATTCCGAGGTTTCTGAGCAGTTGGCCTGAATTTCCGCCCCGTGAGCTGCTTACTGATCCCGTTGACTCTAATCCAAACAAGCACCTATCGTTCTTCAAAATGTGTTTATAGGATGCGCCCATTTGGCTAAGTGGAGATTGAACCACTCGAAGCCACCGGCTGCGTGGAAGTGTGGGCTCAGAGATGCTGCCTGCGTTTCTGGGGGCTCTTTTACAAAGTGGAGATAACGTTTTCCAATAGTTACTTCACACGAAGCGATTCGTAACGCGACTTCGCCCTGTGTATCTGAACGTCCATGCATCATCCGAAAGCGCGGGCCGGGAGCGGCTTACAGACCTTTTCGATAGGCGATTGCACGTTGATTGCTGCACATGGAAACTTACTCCTTCCAGACTGTAGTAATGAGAACAAAGTATGTGTGAAAAATGACTGTGGGGCTCCACTAAATCATTTACGGGCAGTGTTGGAACACTGTTTCCCATAAAGGCGCAGAAACACTGTCGGTCTTGTGACTACAGTACTGGGGAAGGTGAAAGATAGCATCTTTGGAATGAGACTGGAGGAGCATGACTCATCCTTTTTGCGGCCTGCCAAGCTTACCTTGACATTTCTTTCTTTGCAGGAGTGCAGAGCATGTTTACAGAAGTTTACTCCATGCAAACGCGTCTGGATTTCCTCTGATCTGTCAGCAGCTCGCACAGCAAGCAGGAGGATTCATTACTGCCTCACGCAATATTCTTTCCTCTTGGCGGTAAGTTAAGCGGTACCGTGGGTCTGAACACTGGCGGCAAACGTGGGCAGCGTGATCTTTTGGAAACCTCATCTCCCGGCGAGAACGTTAACTTCCCTCCGTCTTTCGAGGTCCCTTCCGGTCCCTGGTGTTCTGTGATTCTGTGTGTGTGTGTGTGATTCTGTCTTTAGAGGACGAAAACCATTCTCAGACATGAGCTTCGACCTGGCTGGGTAGCAGCTTTGCATCTGAGGCCCTGTTTCCAAACGACAAACAGTGCAAGGCTCCCATAAAGGAGGACAGACTGAGAGAGCTGGAGCTCTTTAGTTTGAAGAAGAGGAGGCTGAGGGGAGACCTCCTCACTCTCTACAGCTGCCTGAAAGGATGTTGTGGAGAGGCTGCTGCTGGCCTCTTCTCACAAGCAGTTAGTGCTAGAACAAGAGGGAAGGGGTTCAAGCTACAACAGGGGAGGTTTAGACTTGACATTAGGAAGAATTTTTTCCCAGAAAGGGTGGTCAGGCACTGGACTGGGCTGCCCAGGGAGGGGGTTCAGTCGCCACCGCTGGGTGTGTTCAAAGGTCATTTGGATGAGGTGTTGAGGGATGTGGTTTAGGGGTGAACTTGCAGGGTAGAAGGTTGGACTCAATGATCCCAGAGGTCTTTTCCAATGCGAATGATTCTGTGATTGTGATTCTGTGATACTGTAAAGAAACTTGGAACTGCTGTAATACATGGTTTCACTGAGCCAGAGAATTGTAGCCTGGGCTGTACGGCGTGTTGTTTGTTGTTGTGTTTGGTAAAGATCGTTAGATATGTTTAAGTTGTCTGTTTTGTATACATCTGCTTGATTTGAGTGCTGCACATAATTGACTACATGAGTTGCTTTTTGTTTAGAAGCTTTGCTGTGTGGCCCTGAGCCAAGCTACCCCAGTTAGTAAACAAACAAGCCCAGAGGGCCACCTCAATACATGCTACCTGACAGTCTTCAGGGACCCGTGCTCCAAATGAAGTGTGTTTTTTAAATAAGTGAGGGGTGGTGCCAGGCTTCTGATTTTGAAGAGCTCTGCTCTCTTCAAAGAAAATAGGTGATGGTGCTGTGGCGGGGGATCGGACTAGATGATCTTTCGAGGTCCCTTCCAATCCCTCGTGTTCTGTGATTCCGTGATCAAACTCCCATTACGAGCTAAGAACCTGCAAAGGGAGTTGTATCTCCTCAGACCATTGCTCACAATGACTAATGTCCCAGTGACTTGAAGGCAGTTGTGGGAACAGTGCAGGACCTGAACATTCTCTGGCCTCTGCAGGCTTTCAAAATGCACTCTATGAACACAGCAGCTGAAGGAGCTCACTGATGTAGAACGTGGTGCTGATGTCCCCTTGTACTCTGGGAGTCTTGTGCTCTCCTGCCATTTCTTTCATTAATGAGCTAAGGAAGAAGAGCTAGTTTTGAACCCCACAAGACTAAACTCTCTGAAAGCTTTCCAGTATGAATCAGAACCGAGTCAAGGCCTCATCTTTTTGTCATGAGTGTGTCATGTGTCACGTGTCATCAAACATGATGACATCAAGCTTCTGAGGTTGGCTCAAGAACGTAACGTCTTCAGTAAGATGCAAGTTTCCTCTTTCATCGTGTTCCAGCTCTGGCCTAGCAGGCACCACAAAGCTAACGTTCATTCCAGAAGGCACGAATGCAGTGGTGGGAATGGTTCTGGGCTGCCCTTTGCACTAGGAGACCTGTTTGCTGATGGTGCTAACAGGGGGAAAGTGCCTGCTCGCCAGCACGCCACCTCAGCAAGAGTCTGACTGTGGAGGGCAGCCATTGCCAGCAGGGTAAGAAGAGACCTTTCCCAGCAAGCACTGCCTGAGCCCTGGCCAGGGACTTCCTTACGGCAAGGCACCAGGCCAGGTTATTTATTGCATCGCAAGCGAGGTTCTCCGATTGGGAGTCCGCTGGTTCAGGCAGAAATAAGTCGGGGCACCGTGCGGCAATCATTGCTAGCTGAGGCACTAATTGGAGCAGTTTGCCACGGGGGGGAAATTAAAACAAAGGGATCCATTGTCCCATGATCTTTGCACTGCTGAATCCATTTACAGCAGCCAGTTCTCTGTCACCCTGTGCAGGGGCAGTGGTGAGCTCTGAGTCGGCCTAACAGCTCTCAGCTTGTGCCACAAGGCCACTCTTCTGGAGAATAAGGGCAGCTTAATGACTTGGATTGTTTCTAGGATTCTGTGGCTGGAGAGAAAAAATTAAACCTTTAACCTTTTCATTCAATATGGAGACGACAAACAATGTGCCTGTGCAAGGAACCTACTCTAGGAAAGCAAGAAACATCCTTTGATTTCCTGTGTTCCCTGGAGCAGCTTGTAAGAAATACGTTTGTAAGGACAATCATTTCTGCTTTTCTAGGAATAAAGTATTTTTAATGGTTTACAGGTTCTTGCACCCTTCATGGTGAGGGTGCCAGAGCACTGGCAGGGGCTGCCCAGGGAGGTTGTGGAGTCTCCTTCTCTGGAGACGTTTAAAACCTGCCTGGACACGTTCCTGTGCAACTTGATCACAGAATCATAGAATCATTAGGGATGGGAAGGGACCTCCAAAGGTCATCCAGTCCAATCCCCCCACCAGAGCAGGGTCACCTAGACCAAGGGTGCTCCTGCTCTGGTGGGGACACTGGACTGGATGACCTTTGGAGGTCCCTTCCCATCCCTACTGTTCTGTGACTGTGCGATACGGAAGCTCGTAATGAACAACACTAGGTAACTTTGCTGCTGCTGCTGAGTTCCACAGTCGTGCATGTGTGCAGCAGCAGTTCCCATCCTAGTCAGCTACTGAAGCTCCTGTCTGAAAGAGTGAGTTCAAGCCTGGGGTTTTCCCATTTCTGAAATACATTTCCACAGGGACACCTCCACTGTCATTGATGGGCTCAGCCTTGGCCAGCAGCATGCCCAGCTTGGAGCCGGCTGGCATTGGCTGCATTGGGCATGTGGGGAGCTTCTCCCAGTAGCCATCCCTCTAGCACCCTGCTGAGCAATCCCGCTGCAAGAATACACCAAGGATGCATCATTGGATGTGTGCCCTGGTTTTATGTTCGTCCATAAACAACCGCTTGGAGCACTGTCAGAGGGAGGATACTGGCTAAGTGGACTCTTCAGTCTGACCCAGCCCCACTATTTCTCTTATGTTCTCCTGATGAGTTTATTTTCTGCTTCAGTGGCTCAAAGTCTTCTGTCTGCAGGGTCCATTACTTTGCTATAAAGGAAACTAGATGGACAAATTATATCTGACAATCCCTCAGGGGTTACAGGGCCTTCCTCCTTGCTTTGCCATCCTCTCCAGATCCCCTAAGTTTTGTTTTCAAGCCAGTAGACTACTCTTGGCGACTTGATCTAGGGGAGCCTGCTGTGGCAGGAGGGTTGGACTAGATGATCTTTGGAGGTCCCTTCCAATCCCTAATGGTCTGTGATTCAGTGATGCTGAATGGACTCTTTTGCCTTGTGCAGCTTCAATAAAAATGTAAAGTTAAAGCCTTTTCATTCAAGAGCCCAAAACTGGCTGAAGGCAAAAATAATGGCTCTTTGTTCTGTAACTTAATGATTCAGTTTAAAAGATTGAATTATAAAGTTAAATATCCTTAGAGGAACTTAATGAGTCTCAGATGCTTTTGAAACCAAAGTAAAAAAAACCCAACCCAAACCAAACCAACAGCTGGACTAACCCAGGGTATCGATTCCCTGTTGAGAGGCTGATTTGCCAGTTCATTTTAATGTGTTTGTTGTTTTAGTTTTACTGATCTTACCTGGGGGTAGAAGTAGCCAGTATCAACCCCAGCACCGTCACTCTGCTTCTTTCGTGTTTGTGTCTGTTTTCCTTGTCGCTAGACAACACATTATTTTTTAGTTGAATTTCCACAAAAAAATACCCCTCACTGTAGCAGATGATATTAGAGAGAGCAAAACAACAGACTGTCTCCTTTGTCCTAATAATGGGAAGGTATTTGACTGGATAAGGTCACAGTTGCTTCTAAGTCTAAATTACTTAATTGTTTTCAGTCGGGCTGTGGAAGTGCAGGACTAGGCACTCTAATCTAAAGCAGAACGCTCTGTCTTGGAATGAATGCTTCTGGGGACAGTCGTTACGGGGTACGGGGACTGCTGGGTCACCCGGGGCTGGGCGGCTTGGGGTTTGGGAGTTCTTCTCATTCTGTTGTCGAACAGAATGTGGATAATAACAAAACAGACCGAGAGAGGTTCTCCTCCCGCTCTGCTCTGCCCTGGTGGGACTGCATCTGGAATCTTGTGTCCAGCTCTGGGCCCCTCAGTGCCAGAAGGACACGAACTGATCGAGAGAGACCAGTGCAGAGCCACAGAGATGACAAACGGAGTGGAACATCTCCGTGATGAAGAAAGGCTGAGGGAGCTCTTCAGCTTGGAAAAAAGGGGACACAGAACTTTAGGGATTGGAAGGGACCTCGACAGATCATCTAGTTCAGTCCCCCTGCCACAACAGGATTATCACACAGGAACATATCCAGGCAGGTTTTAAACATCTCCTGAGGGGTGACCTCATTACTGTTTATAAATATATGAAGGGTGGGTGTCAGGTCAGGAGGATGGAGCCAGGCTCTGCTCAGTGTCATCTAATGATGGGACAAGGGGCAATGGGTGTCGGCTGGAACACTCCTCTGGCGGGAGGATGGGACTGGGTGATCTTTCAAGGTCCCTTCCAATCCCTAATGTTCTGTGATTCTGTGGAAACATCACTTTAAAGACACTGTTTTCTACAACTGTGTGCTTCTAATTCTCTGTATCGTTTACGCAGCGGAGAGGCCTCTGCCAAAACAAAGGTTGTCTTCACCAGAGCTCAATCCACCAGCTGCAAGCACAGTTTGTGAGATGTTTGGTAACAGCCTGGGTTGTCGGGTTTTTTTAAAAGAAAAAGTTTTAATGCTGTTAATGTTACCCCTGTGGTAGCAAATATCAGGGACACATCCCAATGGTGCATTTCAGGTGGAAACAGGGCGACGGTGGCTCCCCACCAGTACCACCTGCACACGTGCCCGATGCAGCTGGAGCTGCATTGTTGTTGCACTCACAGGGCAGCCTCATCCTCCCAGATTAAAAAAAAACCCATTCCATTCCGACTACCTTTGCACCAGGGCGTACAAGCCTGCGTGCGTGGCTTTGCACAGAGCTCTCCCTCTGCACAAGCACTCTCTGCAGAGCCAGAACTGGAGGCCAGTTCAGCGAAGACAGGTCCCAGGTCAACAACAAAGCGCACCGCAGACGCGTTTCAGACTGACATCTCTCCGAGCTGGCTAGCCCTGACTTTAATCTGGCTTCTATCAACTAACGAGCCCACAAGCGTTGTGGGAACAGAAGCCCGAATGCTGCGCCTGTGCATAGTTTATAGACAGCTCTGCATCAGGCTGCATTAGGTACAGAGTCACCAGGCATCCACTGCGAGGGAGGGAAGGAAGGAACCGACTTGTCCTCGTGTGAACCGTGCAGAAAGGGCCTTCAATTCCTTGTGGGGGCTTTTGCGGAGACGTACGCGGAGGGAATGTTGAAGACAGAATTGCAATAGAAAACTTGCGTCAGTTTGAGCAGCACGTTTGAAATTATTAATTAATTGACTTTGAAAAACATCCCTTGTAGAAGCCAAACGCGCCGGCCCCAAGATGAGCAAATGCCAAGACAATAAGAGTAAATTTAGCAGGCTGCACTCTGCAAATAAACACCTCTCTAAAACACAGAGCTCAAGGTGGGGTGGATTTCAGGGTGGTTGGTTGGTTGGTTGATGTCTAAGGTTTCCCTCTGGAAAGCTGAAGTAATCCTCTTGTGGGCTAAAAGAGGGCTTGGGACAGAGGGCTTGCTTAGGAGCTTGTCCAAAGCCGGCAGCACCTACAAATGCAAACCTACGCCTGCAGACACACAGACATTGACACCCTGCGTTGCCTCAGCGCCGTTGTGTCTGGCTCCAGTGGAAGGATCACAGAGTCACTCTGGTTCAAAAAGACCCCTGAGATCATCGAGTCCAACTGTCTACTCTACCTTACAAGTTCACCCCTAAACCTCATCCCTCAACACCTCATCCAAACCATCTTTAAACACATCCAGGGATGGCCACTCAACCACCTCCCTGGGCAGCCCAGTCCAGGGCTTGACCACCCTTTCTGGGAAAAAATTCTTCCTAATAACCAGTCTAAACCTCCCCTGTTGTAATGTGAACCCAGTCCTTCTTGTTCTATCCCTAATTGCTTGTGAGAAGAGACCAGCACTACCCTCTCCACGACGTCCTTTCAGGCAGTTGTAGAGTGAGGAGGTCTCCTCTCAGCCTCCTCTCCCTCAAACTAAACAGCCCCAGTTCTTGCAGTGTTTCCTCATCGGATTTATTCTCTAGGCCCTCCCCCAGCTTAGCTGCCCTCCTCTGCACCTGCTCCAGCACCTCCACATCTCTCTTGTATTGAGATGCCCAAAACTGGACACAGTACTGAAGCTGTGGCCAAGAAGGACTGTTGAACAGCCTTTCACTGGGCATGCAGGGACAGCAGGAACAGAAAGAAATATATTCATAAGTATGTGAAGCCCCGCTGCCTAGCACTGCTGTGCAGGTAACTTCCTTCCAAGCACTTGTTGCATGTTTGCTTTACCATGTTTGACTTTCCATTTTCATAGAATCATTCAGGCTGGAAAAGACCCCTGGGATCATCAACCCTACTCTGCAGGGTCACCCCTGAACCAGATCCCCCAACACCACAGCGAAGCCACTTGTAAACACATCCAGGGATGGGGACTAGGACAGACAGAGTCAGCGCTCTCAGTCTTGAATCATGTCCTGTGTTTCCCCTCTGCTTCTGTTCATTTGGCCCCTACATCCCTACAGCTTGGGGTTGGCTTGGGTTTTTATAAATGTCATAGTAAACTGAAACGTGGGAGCATCTGCGACTGCACTTGGTTATGCTTTCGGTGCTCAGCAATACTAACATAAACATTTCTGGCTTCAAATTCTTATCTCCATTGTTTACTCTTCCGCGCGTTTCCATTGGACGCTGGCACGGCTGAAATCCTTAGCAGGCAGAGCCATCTCTGCACTGAGGCTGCCTATTTTGTATAAAACATGTGACGCTACAAAGGTTTGGTCGGGCGTGCGGCGAGGAGACAGCTCGGATGCCATCTATGGCCTTGGCTGCAGCTGATTCAGCTAGTCCCGGGGGGTTGTGGAGTCTCCTTCTCCGCAGACGTTTGAAACCCGCCTGGCCATGTCCCTGTGCGACTTGGTCTAGGTGGTCCTGCTCTGCAGGGGGATTGGACTGGATGATCTTTCAAGGTGCCTTCCAACCCCTAATGTTCTGTGATTCAGTAAGTGCAACCTGACAAATGCTGCTTGAGTGCCTTAGAGATCGTCTTCAGCATCATGCACTGCATTTATAGCTGTGCAGCTCTTGTTGTTATTGGTAGGACACACATTTCCTCTGCACTTCATACCTGGCATGATGCATTAACCGGTAATTTATAGCTGCACTCTGAAAGGACTAGAACTTCTCTGTAGGTACTGCTGAATACATCCCGGGAATTATTTATTCCCAAGCTCCAGGGCAGCTCGCTAGCACCCTGCAGACCTTCACGTACAGCAGAAGAAGGAGCCAGGTACAGCTGAAACACATCGTCACAGCTGAAACACAGCATCAAAAGGCTCTGGAGAGCTGCAGCCGCGCATAAATAAAGAGCAGCCCACCCCGGCACTCGGTGCCAGCCACTACTTAGTTGGGAAACTATGCAACCATTAAACAATGAAATTAAACAACATAAGACCTGGTACATTTAAATATTTAAATGCCAGTTTTCATAACAAATCATACTAATGCATAACTGCGAGGCTGACCTTGCTCTAGGACGGCCTATAACGCTGCAAACAAGGCGGCCAACTTTGGGCAGTCCCCTACATCTTCCCTTCAGATCTGTGCTCTCACATGAAGGCCGGGCTACCTTCGCGAGACCCTTGTTATGAAACAGCTCTTCCACATGTTTTTATCAGGGATATAACAGTCATTTTTGCAGGGCTCCCTTCATGAGCTCTTCCTCAGGAAACACCTCTTTTTATACATTTTTATCAGGGATGTAACAGTCATTTCTAACTCATGAGAGGAGTCTGCTTTCCTATAAGCAGAAATCTGAGGCAAATCCATTGACCTCTGTAGTGCTGCAGGGAATCACAGAATCACAAACCACTAGGGACCCCGAAAGATCATCTAGTCCAATCGCCCTGAAGTGTCAGTCTGGTGTCTTAATGGCTGTTACTTAGAAATTTCATCTTAGTATTCAGGAGGAGGGAGCCAGGCTCTGCTCAGGGGCACCCAGTGACAAGGGGCAGTGGGTGTCAGCTGGAACAGAGGAGGTTCCACATCAATATGAGAAGGACCTTCTTCCCAGTGAGGGTGGCAGAACCCTGGCAGGGGCTGCCCTTGCTGCTGTCTTGTAACTTGCTACAGGGGGAAAATAAGCGCCTTGGAAACAACTAAGGTCACTTAACTAACAGGTTAAAGCTGCAAGAAAAACAAGGTAAATCGGGGTCTGACTCTGGGTAAGAGCTGAAGCTGAAATCTGCAACTTCACAGATCTCAGCTCCAGGTGCCAACGAGAGCTAAACCAGACTTGCACAGTCGCTGTCTTAGCCAGGGCTTTGTGGAGCAGATGGGGGTGGGAAAGAGCTCAGTCTGGGACTCTGCTGCTCTAAAGGTCACTGTGCCTTGCACAGGCAGCCTGCAGCAATGTGAATTCCTGAGCCGAGAGGGCCAGGAAATGTTTTGCAGCTGAAACTACCTTTGAAACTGTTTTAAAACAATCCGTACACACGGATCCTGCTCACAGAAGACCCTTATAATGGAGGCATTTTCTTTTGCAGGGAATTTATCTTAATGTTTAGTTTTTTAAACCATCTTTAATCCTAAAAACATAGCACTTGTAGAACAGACATGAAGTAGCCTTGGGGATTATTATTGTAGCCACACCCTGACACCTGCACATCTTCTGTTTGGCCCCAGGAAAAGCATTTGCCCCTACATGCAAACTGAAGAGTTTTAAAGGATTTGCTATCACAAATGTTCTGTCTCAGGATTCCAACTCATATTTTGAAATCTGTCAAAGTAGGCACCACGTGTATGCTAAGGCCTCATGACACAGTCAGCTTCAGCCCATCAGTCACCCTTCTTCCATTTCCATTGCTCTTGCAGAGTGCTGCTCTGCGTGTTTGTCACAGAATCATTCAGGCTGGAAAAGACCTTGGAGTCCAACCATCAACCCTAGTGCGACTTGAGGCCATTTCTTCTTGTCCTGTCCTTTGTTACTAGTGAGAAGAGACAAGCACCCACTTCTCTACAACCTCCTTCCAGGTAGTCATAGACAGCAACAAGGTCTCCCCTCAGCCTCCTGCTCTTCAGACTAACCAGCCCCAGCTTCCTCAGCCACTCCTCCTAAGGCTTGTTCTCCAGAACTTGACCTGAACGCAGTACCCGAGGTGTGGCCTCATCAGTGCTGAGCACAGGGGGACGATCACTTCCCTACTCCTGGTTTGAAAAGATGTTCTTATGATGGTAGAGTAAAAGCAAAGGCAGGCTTGGTCTATAAACAGCAGGACTAAGTGCTGCATCACAGAGATCAGTGCTGGCATCAAGAATGGAAGTAGGGCTGTGGGGCAGCCAGAGTGATGGGGACGTGTCAGTGTGGCTTTGACTGTGGTCCCCTTGCCCCTAGAATGAGACGTCATGTTCCCCGTCCCTGGAGTCATTGAAGGTCAGGCTTGATGAGGCTCTGAGTGGCCTGACCTAGGCAGAGTCGTCCCTGTGTAGGGAGGTTGGGCTAGATGACCTCTAGAAGCTCCTTCCAGCCCGGAACATTCTATGATTCTATAATTCAAAGATGTTGTGATGCTGTGGACAGAAGTCTGAAAAAGCAGTGGCTGCATCTCTAAAACAAGATGTTGACCAGCTCTGGAAGTTGAAGATTTCAGGGCATATTTTGGAAAGAGAAGAGGACTAAGTCCAGTGCTTTGGCCAGCGTCCTGGTCTTCGGCAAGACTGGTATCAAAACAGAGGTGTGATTAATGGCAAGTGCATAACAGCTGCCACATTCGCCTCTGCAAGCAGAAGGGCTCCTGCAAACCAGCTTTTTATTCTTCCTTTCTGGTTCTGGTTCAGTCACAGCTTTTCCTTAACTGCAGGACAAGCGCTGTGAAATACCTTGGTGTGCTAATGATTACCTTGACTCACAAATTACCTTCTCACTGCCAATTTGACACTGATGCAATTTAAATACTTGCTGAAGATTTCTGTTCCTCGTGAAGACAACAGCCTTTGCCCTGAACTCATTCCCCTCAAACTCAGCCCTGCTGCCCTGATAGTCTTGGCAAAGACAGAACGGTACTTAGTGTTCAAAGAAGGCAATTCTGAGCGAAGTAAAAAGCTTTTCTCATTCTTGTTCTTCAAATTTGATGTAGCTAGCTGCTGGAGAAGCTGAAGTGGCCCAATTTAGTTTAATTTTCAGAATTATACTCTTTCTCCAAAATATGTGTTTAGCAGATCAGTGGGGTTTTGCTTACATGTGAGGTTCCACATCAGTAAGAGATGGAACTTCTTCACAGTGAGGGTGACAGAGCACTGGAACAGGCTGCCCAGGGGGTTGTGGAATCTCCTTCTCTGGAGACATTTAAAACCCACCTGGCCATGATCCTGTGGGATCTAGGTGATCCTGCTGTGGCAGGGGGATTGGACTGGATGATCTTTTGAGGTCCCTTCCGATCCCTAACGTTCTGTGATTCTTAAGCACACAGGAGCTTAGACTGTGGCTCAGACCGTTCCCACGCTGATCACATAATGCTTCAGGCTTAGCACAGAGAGAAAGTCCATTAGAAGCAAACATTGCCATCAAAATTTATCAAAAGTCATACGAAAATTCACTTTTCCAGGTGGTGAAGGTGGATATTGCCATCTGGGCCAGCTGGCAGCATCCACACAGCTCCTGGCTGGGGGAAAGATCGCTCACGCTCCGAGCTACCTACTAACCTTGGCCTTGCAGAAATCAAGTCGCCGAAGACTAGGAAATGAAGCATTAAAGTGGCAGAAAGTTGTGCTTCTGAAATGCAGGAAGTACAGAGGTGAAATACATCCACTTCTGAAATGCAGCCTGAGGCCTGAGAGGCCAACCCTACATGTTCCAGCAGGCTGCACTATGGAGAGAAACCATACGAACGTGGCACTAAAGTGCTCGCTGTCACACAGAGTCACAGAGCATGAGGGATTGGAAGGGACCTCGCAAGACCACCCAGTCCAATCCCCCAGCCAGAGCAGGGTCCCCTAGGTGCAGTCACACAGGATGCAAAGGCAGCTGTGAGTGTAGCTGAGCACTTTGTGTTCCCCAGCACAGTGGCTGCTTAACGTGCGTTTGCAGACTGATGCTGGAGACGCCTCATAATTACATGTGTCTGAGGAACCCCAAAGGTTTTTTGTGAAGGTCTCACTTTACAGAATATTTGTATAACAAAAGGCAAATGTCACCAGGAAAGACAGCGGGGACAGAACCACGGCTGCTGGTTTTGAACCGCCAGACACAAAGGTAATTACCAGAGCCGCCGTTGTTGTGCACCTGAGGGAGCCCTGCGGGACGCGCTCTGACGGCGCGTCAGAGTCAGAGCAGCGTCTGCTCTGCGCTCGCTTGTGGCACTGCAGTCGGGCTCCATATAGGCTTCAAACGAACTGATTTCAAATGACTTATGTTGGTTTTGGGAAAAACAAAGTAAATCACCATCTACATAACCAACCACAGCAAACAGATACAGCTCAGAGCCCTGGAACGGGCTGCCCGGGGGGCTGTGGAGTCTCCTTCTCTGGAGACGTTTCAAACCCGCCTGGACTGTTCCTGTGTGACTGGATCTACATGATCCTGCTGTGGCAGGGGGACTGGATTGGATGATCTTTCGAGATGGTCTCCCTTCCAGTCCTTACTGTACAGTGATACTGTGATACACTTGATTGGAAAAATCCTTTTGGACCATCAAGCCCAACTGTACACCCAGCACTTCCAGGTCACCACTAAACCATGCCCCTAAGCACCAGGTGTTTCAATATCTCCAGGGGTGGTAACTCCACTACTGCCCTGGGCAGCTTATTTGAGTGTTTGATAACCCTCTGAGTGAAGAAACCCTTCCTAATATCCAGCCTGAACATCCCCCGCGTAGCTTGCAGCCATCTCCTCTAGTCCTCTTGCCACTAGGGAAAAGAGAAAGCAAACAGCTCTTTTTTGTGAAAAACCCATGCGATTCTTACTCCTGATGCAGTATCATTGTAAGTTGTAGAACTGGAGGAAAATAACCCTAAAGCTTTATGGTTATTTTCCTTTTTAAACCGAAGGAAACAGCAATCCAAAGAGCACTTGCTCTGGGTTTGCATCTCGCAGAGTTTAAGTAGCAGGAGCAGGGAGCTGCTGATGTGATCTCTCTAACAACTCTGAAGGCAGCTCTCCCCAGCTCCAAGTGGGACCCACCTCTGACCAAGGCTGAGCTAACCAGCTCCTCTGCAATAGAAAACATTTAAGAAGAGAAAACTGGTTTGGCAAGGGTGAGTTTTTTGTTTCATGGACTTTTGATTTATGACCCTTTTGTTTTGGGAGCTCCCTTTCGGGTTGTCTTTGGAGAGGAAAGGCTAGGAAGAGAGAG
Organism: Rhinopomastus cyanomelas; assembly: GCA_013400115.1. Classification (NCBI taxonomy): domain Eukaryota; kingdom Metazoa; phylum Chordata; class Aves; order Bucerotiformes; family Rhinopomastidae; genus Rhinopomastus; species Rhinopomastus cyanomelas. The sequence goes on along the minus strand of VXBP01005367.1, from coordinate 550,331 downwards.
ATGTGACCACGTGAACATCCAGGTTAGTGAGGAAAGAACAGGGAAGGCACACAGGAGCAGGCATTCCCCTTCAGTCCACCGTGGGAGGACAGGCTGAGCCTTTGGACCCCTCAGAGGTCATTAGCTGGAGCAGGGGATTGGTCCAGAAAGACACTGTCACTCAGAGAGACCCATGCTGCAGCAGTTTGGCACTGGAAGAGCTGCAGCCCATGGGAGACCCCCACACTAGCCATAGAATCATAGGATCATAGAATCATTCAGGTTGGAAAAGACCCTTGGGATCATTGAGTCCAACCCTACTTTACAAGTTTACCCCTAAAACAGAGCCCCCAACACCACATCTAAGCGTCTTTTAAACTCATCCAGGGATGGGGACTCAACCACCACTCTGGGCAGCCCACCCCAGCGCCTGACCACTGTCTCTGGGAAGAATTTCTTCCTGATGGCCAATCTAAACCTACCCTGTTGGAGCCTGAAGCCCTTCCCTCTGGTTCTAGTCAGAGAAGTTCTAAGAGAGTCCCCGATTCCTCTTCTGTCAGTGATGGGGAAGCCTCAGAGGCGAGCAGAGCTGAGCCTGGGAAGAAGGGAGGGATGGTGAGAAGGTGCATTTAAGAACTGGCTGGTCTCTTACTGTCCCACTATTGGTGAACTGGTGCTGGGTTTTGTTGTTGAGTTGAAACTGATTTTGTTTTCCCAAGTTGGGTCTGTCTTTTGCCTGTGACCATAATTGGTGCACACACCCTCCCTGTTCTCTGCCTTCACCCTCAAGCCTTTTGTTGTACCTTCTCCTGCCCCGGAGGGTAGGAGTGAGTGAGCAGCTGTGTGGTGCTTGGTAGTCAGCTGGGTTTAAACCACAACAACTTGCTTCAAAATGAAGAGACCTGCCAAAGCTTCCAGCTAGAGCAAAAATAATCCATGATTACCATCTGCTTATTGGGACATGATAAAGTCATCTGGAAAAACACAAAGCACTGGAAACCTGGCATTTGCTTTGGATACAGACCCTGAGCAGGAGGTAAAATGTTACGCTACCTTTTTCTTTTCCTTATCACAGAATCACAGAGTCACAGAATCATTCAGGTTGAAAAAGACCCTTGGGATCAAGTCCAACCATTAAACGCGGAAGAACTGTTACAATTACTTGAAGTTGTTAAGCTCCTTTTTTACCCCCTCTACCTGGGATAAACAAAGATGACTGTCAACAAATCCAGAAGATAGTTTACTGTGATTGCACTTTACAGTGTTATGTCTGTCCCTGGGAGACAAACGCTCGAGGAAATGCCGCTAATTCAGCAGGCAGGTTAGCTCCCTTTCCTTACGCTTCCTCATGTGCATTTGTAGCGATGTAAGAACGTCCCATCCTGAAAAACCCATCTCACTGCTGGCAGTGATTCGTTTTGCTAAGAGTTCACAAGGCTAAAGGTAAGCTGGGGATGAAACGGTGCGCTGCTTACGTAGCCAAGGCCCAGAGCTCTTTGTGTCTGAAGGACCAAAAGCTGGTGGAGGGTCAAACTGCGCTTTGGCGGAAGCCCAGCTTCTCACAACTATGTGTAAGCGGCACGGCTTCCCAGCTAGAGGCACATGCCCCGAGGGAGAAGGGCTCACTCACAGAATCACAGGACATTAGAGATTGGAAGGGACCTTGAAAGACCATCCAGTTCAGCCTGTGGACAAACCTATGAGACACAAACCCAAACCCATATCCTCACATCCAGCTCTGTTGCACCGCCTGAGAGCAAAGGGGGCTGCAGACACAACGGCTGTTAGGTGTCTTTGGTTAGACTAACATACCAGTTGGTCTCCGGGCAGTCGTTCACGGGTGCGGTGCACAGCTCCACACGTCTCTCCAGCAAGCGTTCTGTCGTTAAAATGAGTGACACACGCAGCAGCAAGGTAGCTCATCTCCTCGCGCCACCTGCAGCCCTACAGGTGCTGAAATGCCCAGTGCCACTGTTTATTAAATCTTCTCATCCCCTTCAAAATGTAGACTCTGGCTTATACTGAAGCAGAGGACTTAATTATTGTGTGCTTCCTTAACGAGTGTCCATGCTAGCACATACCTGCTTACGGGTTTCAATGGGACATGATTGCATCTCATTAGAGTGATTAATGTTGTGTGGAAACACATTTTCCACAGGTTTCCTTAGCAGTCCTGCCCCAGCTTCATTAAACATGAATGAACGCAGTCCCTTCTAGGGATGGCTGTGCAATGAAGAGCCAGGGAAGACAACTCTTCCCTCCCACAGCCAGGCTCTGGTGCTGTGCCCTCCAGAAGAGGACCTAGTTTCCAAAGCAGGTGTATAGCCAGCAGACAGATGTCATTAGATGTTGGTGGATAGAGTGTGTGCACAAAGGGTGTCCTGAGAACAAGTACTGCTGCTTGAAGTCTGCTCTCTGCCTTGCCTCCAGGCCTGCTCTCTGTTGCTGCTTGGGATCCAGCTCACATTGGCCACCTGTTGAGTCACAGCTCTGGTCTAACCCATCTGTCCTTGCTACTGCTCTGTCTGCTGCTTCTTCTGGACTCAGCTCACGAGTTGCACTCCTTCCTTTCCTGGCTCCATCTGCAGTTCAGCTCCTCTCTTGTCAAGGTGTGTGCAAGCCAAAGCCTACCCCAACCATAGCTTGCCTTCCTCTGTTAGCCTAATGAGTACTAGATGTCTCCGGTTCTTGACTTCAGATTGCCTTAATTACATTAATTGGCTCCTGTCCCTGCCCAGACCCAAGCCCGGAGCCTCACTTGCAACACCCGTGTCCCGTCATAACAGTCTACACGGACAGGTGCAGACAGACAGCAGCTTGCTTCAGTAGTGCTCCAAGCTGGGCAGAAGCAAGCCAGCTTAGGTCTGGGAGCCACACACCTACAGTTCCTGAAAGGAAGAGCTCTTTATTTCCAGACAGGAGACACAGCAGCTTGGAGCACAGACAAACTGCATCCATCTCTGTTTGCTCTTGCCGAGTTACACAGGCTGCGTAAAGCTCTGCTACCTGTTAGGGTACAGAGGGATTTAAATACTGAGTAGAGACAAACTGAGTAGATGTCTTGAGTGTTTGGCCACATGCTGTGACACACAGGGAGACAGAAATCTAGGGGGTCAAGGCAGTAAGATTTCTAGAAAAATTCTAAAAGCCTGTTTCAACCGTCTTGGAAACACTGTTTATGTTCACCCAGCCCTTCAGGTGAGGCTCAGGAACGTATTTCATTACGTCTGGGTGTCAAACAGATTGTAGTCTCAAGACTGAGCTGTTGTAGAGCAGTAGAGGAGAAAGGGACGTGAGGGTTCTGGTGGCCAGCAGAATGCCCATGAGCCAGCAATGGGCCCGTGTGGCCAAGGATGCAAATGGTATCCTGGGGCAATGGGTGTGAGCTGGATGGAACACAGGAGGTTCCACATCAATATGAGAAGGAACTTCTTCACAGAGAGGCGATGCCTTTCTCTCAGCAAAGAGGAGATCCTGTCATAAATCCAAAAGGTTTAGGGAAAGAAAAAGTCTTGGGTAAGATCTAGAGGTTACAGTCTTCTCACTAAGTGATGAAACATGCTTTGGTGGGAAGAAGCTGGTTTTGGGTTACTTTAAACATCTGCTGAAGGAGAAAGATTTTTATGGGTCCCTTCTTGCTGGGGCCTTTTGAGTTATCATGACAACTGAACAAAGAAGTTGCAGGCCAGAAAGCCAATTTAGGAATGGTTAGGAAATGTGATTTCATCAGATTAGGGCTGAAAGTCATAAGCCTGTCAAATGAGAAGCTGTTTGAGAAGGCTCTGAAGCGTACATCTCTGTGCCGTCATGGTATAGACATGAAAGCTTTGGGAGTACCTCAGTGCTACATTAGTGGTTGCTGGAGATTAATGTTGCCTCAGATTAATTGTCTCAATTAAGTCTCTCCTCTTTTGAGCTGTCTGGATGAAGTAATTCAATTTCTTTATGGCCTTGTGCTAAGGAACAATAGGAGGCCACCAAAGGAGTAGCTTGATGGTTTGGGATCAAGTCCGATCAGTTAAGCTGTAGCCTAAGGAGTTACCTACGGAAGAAGTACCTTCTCGCAGCAAACACAGGGCTAGTAACAAACACAGGGGAAAGGAAAGCAGCTGTGGAAGCATCTGTTAGGACCCTGAAACGCTGGGAAAAGTGACTGCTGAGCAAGGAAACTGCTTTCAGTTGATTGCTGCTGTTGTATTCAGGGAAACAGGTCTTTGTGGGTATCATTGTGTCACAAAAGCACATCACTGTGTTTTAACAAAGAACCACTTGTGATGGCCACCTGAATAGGCCACAGAGTAGTATTTTGTTAGCTACCTGTGGTACTACATGGCTAAGGCTAAGGCAGCCCACGGTGGGGGTTGAGTCCCCATCCCTGGATGAGTTTAAAAGTAACTTAGATGTAGGGTTGGGGGATGTGGTTTAGGGGTGACCTTGTAGAGTAGGGTTGGTGGTGGGTCTTTTCCAACCTGAATGATTCTGTGTGAGATTCTGTGACTACACATGACCTGAGCCCACAGCTATGTCATCGGGCCTGCTGGCTCCAAAAAGGAGAGCCTGTAGGCATCATGAGGAGCAGGGCACACTCCTAGATGCCCCAAATCCAAGCTGAGCCAAGGGTTCAGCTCACACAGACATTTTAGTCTTTTTAAAGCCAAGTATTTGAGTTAAAAAGGAAATCTCTACACCTTCTGCTAGCAGAAAGGAAGAAACCTAAGCATCGCGGCTGTCAGTAACCCCGAGTAGATTTGCATGGGGAAGGGGAAGCTAGAAGAGGCCGTCTTTCATTTCTCTGTGTTCAAACAGGCCTCCTGCAGCCCTGAAAGGATGTTTCTCAGCTGTGATATGTTCAGAATGCAGCTCCCAGGGAACATCTTGCATGCATTTCAGAGGGACAGGTCATTCCCTTTCCCCTCACGATTTAAATTGTGTGTTTCAACGGTGCAGTCTTTGACTCGAGTCACACACAACAGGGAAAAGGGACATTTTACCTACAGAAATGCTGAACAGAGGTTCATTGTATGATCATGTGGCCTTTAGGACATCAGAAGAAAGCAAAGGTCTCAAGAGCAGGAGGCCACAATGCATGACTGCCATCAGCATAGTGTCTAACACCTACATCCATATACAGGCAGCATTCCCAGGACTCAGAGCACTGGAACAGGCTGCCCAGGGGGTTGTGGAGTCTCCTTCTCTGGAGATGTTTAAGACCCACCTGGCCATGTTCCTGTGCGACTGGATCTAGGGGATCCTGCTGTGTCAGGGGGGTTGGACTGGATGATCTTTCGAGGTCCCTCCCAATCCCTAATGTTCTGTGGTTCTGTGACTGCAGAGACTGAGCAGAAACACAGCCTCTGTGTTTCTGTTACACAACCCACGGCTCAGATCTGCTTCTTTCACGAAGTGACTGGGCAAAGCTTAAATTTAATTGAAAGTAGAGAATGTTTTTATAAAATCGGTTATAAATAAGTGCATTTCCCTATTCCTAAAGGACATGGTGTTGCTTTTCACCAGCCAAGGAAACTATTTTTAGCTTAACCCCTGCACTGTCGAGGTTGTCAGCACACCGAACGCTGGTTTAGCAGATGGGTTACGAGTACAAGTAGGAGAGAGCATCTCTGTGTGAACCAAATGGAAATGTCAGCTAGTGTGGCCGTCCAGGTACCTGGAGACAAGCAATCCGTGCAAAGCTCGGGAAGATGCCGGCAGGATCCACCATTGCAAAAGTGATTCAGAACTGCGTCGCGCATGAGTATGTGCCCTGGTTGCCATGGCACTTTTAAGTTTGGCTTTGGTGACTCAGGATTCTGCAGCATCAAAAAGTGAACCTTGAAGTGTGAGGGTTCTCTGCAAGAATCTTACTTACTTGAGTGCAAGGAGAGAGAAGTCTGCTTCGGCATGATTTACTTTAAGATGTTCACAGAATCATGGACCATTGGGGATTGGAAGGGACCTCGAAAGATCATCTAGTCTAATTCCCTTGCCACAGCAGGATTGGTAGCACCTCTTTTTTTTTCTGGACAAGCAATGCACCAGAGTTTTCACTGGTACTTGTGTGGGTTTGTCACACAATCAGAGTAGAGAATACACCAGCTTTAAAATTAGAAAGGACTATGACAGTCAAGCAAAAATTGAAAGAGATACCTTACTGTTGTGATAATCACAGAATTACTGAACGTTAGGGATGGAAAGGGACCCCAAAAGATCCTCTGTGATAGCTTTTTTATGTTAAAGAAGACTTTGTTTTCCTAGAGCATCTCTCCTGTTATAATCCATGATCTGTTATAAAAATGTGGAAGATTTATGTATCTCCCAGATGAGGAAAGGCTGAGGGAGCTGGGTCTCTTGAGCTGGGAAAAAAGGAGACTGAGGGATGACCTCATTAATGTTGATAAATATGTGAAGGGTGGGTGTCAGGAGGATGGAGCCAGGCTCTGCTCAGTGGCTTCTAGTGATAGGACAAGGGGCAGTGGGTGTGAGCTGGAACAGAGGAGGTTCCACATCAATATGAAAAGGAACTTCTTCCCAGTGAGGGTGACAGAGCACTGGAAGGGGCTGCCTGGGGGTGTTTGTGGAGTCTCCTTCTCTGGAGATGTTTAAAACCTGCCTGGACACGTTCCTGTGTGACTGGATCTAGGGGATCCTGCTGTGGCAGGGGGATGGGACTGGATGATCTTTTGAGGTCCCTTCCAGTCCCCAATGTTCTGTGATTCTGTGAACACAGAGCATTTGTCACCATCTTTTCAGATCACCCATCTTTCACAGAGCTGAAGTTAACAAAGTTAACTTTCATAGATTCATTTTCTTTACTGGGGAGAGAAAAATGTTAGGACAGAACACTCAGAAGCCACACTGCGTCTTCTGCTGTTCAAGATGAAAGATGAGACAACAATTATCCTCAGGAGGTCGGAACAAAAATTCTACACCCCAGAAGCTGACTATTTTGGGTAGTGCAAAAGCTTCATCTGTGTGGCTCTGTGGCCCAGCAGCCTGCGCTGAAATAGCTTTGAACAATGGCCGTGATGCTTTTAAGAAAAGAATGGAAAAGCAGAAAGCATGCTGATAACAATCTCATGGCTAAATCACTCGATTGATCCCTTGAAGCCTGCCATTACATTAACTGTAAGTATCCAGGCACACAGATGCTATCTCTGCAGATGGGTACCTCTAGAGAAAAGTAGTCCTATGGAATCCAGCGCTGGGATTTGTCTGTGGAAAATTACATGTTCCATTCCCTTTCGTGCTGTATAAACACCCACAAACCAAGTAGTTTACAGCTCACCTAGTGTGCCGGGCAGTCTGGCACAGATATATCAAAGCAGCCTGATAAAATGAGGTCTTCTTAATGCCTCCTGAAGTTGAACCTCAGGTATGAAGTACCTGGAACAGTAATGTGGCTCTTGTTAGCACACTGCTGTTATTGTAAACAGACACACACACAGTTATCTAACTAAATCATAGACTCACAGCATCTTTCAGGTTGGAAAAGACCCCTGGGACCATCAAGTCCAACCATTAACCCTACTCTACAAGTTCACCCCTAAACCTGATCCCCCAACACTACATCTTGTGAGATTGTTTTGCAGTAGTGATGGTTTTAGGGTAAATTTTATCCTCACATCCAATACAGTCTTTAAGTTCCAGTGCTGTATCACCCTCACCATAAAGAAGTTCCTTCTGATACTGATGTGGAGCCTCCTCTGTTCCAGCTCACACCCATTGCCCCTTGTCCTATCATTAGATGCCACTGAAGAGAGCCTGGCTCCATCCTCCTGACACCAACCCTTTGAAGTCAAAAACCCTTAGACACTAAAACCAAGTTTTAAGAATGATTACTTTTATCACTATTCCCTTCTTGTTCTGGATTTTGTTGAATGTCAACAACTGCAGAGATTAACCCATCTACAGAAGGAATGGTTCTACTTTTTTGCTTAAAGAAGACCATATGCTTTCCTAGATCCCATTCAAGGACCAGAGATAATTTGCTGCAGAGCACGGAGCTATCTGGGAAAGGCATATATGCTCCATGTATTTCAGGTGTCTGAATTTCGGCTGGCTGCACAAATGACTTCTGTGTTGCCTGTGGAGTCTGTAAAAAGCCTCCAATGTCACTCCCAAATGAGGTGCAACCTAGAAAAATGAAAAAGGCAAGGAGAGGTGAAGTCAAGGATGTAGAACATACAAAGAGCTGCAAGGTAAGGAAAGATACTTGCTGAAGTTCTCTGAAAAGCTGGAGCCGAATCAGTCAAAAATGCCCCAGAGAAAGGAACAAAAGGAATGCATTAGATCTGGTGTTTAAAACCAGACCCTGTGAGTTAAAGGAGGATGCGTGACCAGGAAGGAAAAGCTGCGCTGGAGGAATGAATTCAGGGAGAGGTGAATGGAGCTCTCATGGAAACTTAAAAACAAGCTCCATGACAATGAAATTCCTAAGAGAGTGCATGTAGAACAAGTCCTTATCAGTTTGCCTAGAATTACATAGGAGGTTCCACATAAATATATTCGAGAAGGAACTTCTTCATAGTGAGGATGACAGAGCACGGGAAGGGGCTGCCCAGGGGGGTAGCGGAGATCTCCTTCTCTGGAAATATTTAAAACCCAGCTGAGTATGTTCCTGTGTGACTTGGTCTAGGGGATCCTGCTGTGGCAGGGGGATTGGACTGGCTGATTTTTCAAGGTCCCTTCCAAACCCTAATGTTCTGTGATTCTGTGTTTCTTGTGCTACAGAGACTGCTGGCAGGGCCAGGCAGCACCTCTGGCACAGCTGCCAGGTGGACACACGCTGCTTCCAGCCTCAGACACCCCTGGGAGCTTCACACCAGAGGTGTGGCTTCGGTGTCTGGGTTTGGGGCCTACACCAGACACCCCAATGAACCAAAACGTGTCTCCCCACACCACCTCCCGTGGGAGCAGCCCGTAACGGCCCCTGGACTGGCGAGGCCTCTGGACTGGCGAGGTCCGATCGCTCTGCGTCTGCACGTCCCAGGCCGCACAGCGCCACTGGCCCTTCCCCTGCGGTGCTGGGATTTCCGGCGCGGCGGGGCGGGGAAAGCCGGTGACCCTGCGGCTGAACTCCTGAACTCCCGGGGCCGGAGTGAACTAAACGGAGCCCGGCCTCGCCCCAGCAGCAACACGGGCAGGGCCGGTCGGCACCGCCGCTCCCCACCCCGGGCCCCGCCCGCCCATCAGTCACATCGCCCGCCTCTCGCCCAGCCCTCAGCCGCGGCAAGTCTCGCGATGTTATGCTAAGGAGCCGCCGCCGGCCCGCCCCTCTCCTCTCCCCGGTTGCCTCCCGCCCTCCGCCCTCAGCCTGGGCGGGTGAGCGAGCGATCGCGGGCCGCGGTGCGCTGTGGGATCGTGGCGGTATAAAGTCTATCCTCGGCGCGGCGGTATCGGAGGGGTCGGGCAGGAGCTAGTGAGCGGGGTATGAAGATGGCGGACGCCAAGCAGAAGCGGAACGAGCAGCTGAAGCGCTGGATCGGCTCCGAGACCGACCTGGAGCCGCCCGTGGTGAAGCGCAAGAAGACGAAGGTGAAGTTCGACGACGGCGCCGTGTTCCTGGCCGCCTGCTCCAGCGGCGACACCGAGGAGGTGCTGCGGCTGCTGGAGCGCGGCGCAGACATCAACTACGCCAATGTGGACGGGCTCACCGCGCTACACCAGGTCCGTGCGGGGCCCAGCTCGGCCACGGGGCAGGGACTTGGGGATGGGGGGGAGAGAGGGAGGTTAAGAGCCCCCCCCAGGAGCTGCTAGAGGAAGAGGAGGAAGGGGCCGAAGGCGGCCGTGCTCCCTCCGCTGGGGGGTGTCGGGGCGGGGAGGGTCCCCCCGCCAGTGCGAGGCGGGAGGCGGCAGCCGCCGGGGTTAGAGCCGGAGGGGCCGCGGGGCAGCGCCCGGGCCGGTTGCGCCCCCTCCCCGCGGGCCGGGCGGCGGAAGGGGCTGCTGGGCCTCTCCGGGCCGCGGCCCCTCTTTCGTTTTCCCGTTTCCCGTGCGGGCTGTACCCTGACTGTCCCCGGGCTGCCAGGGGGTTGTCTGGGGGCCGAGGCAAGTGCCCCCAGCGGAGGGTAGCGGCGGCAGGGGAGGGGAGGGAGCGTGGAAGGGAGGCGGGTTCTCCCCGGGGGCGCGTCTCGGTCTGCCGCCGGCCCGAGATCCCGGTGGCAGCTCCCAGCTTCCCCCGATTCCACAGCGGCTGAGCCGATTAAACTCCGCTCGTATGCGTGTGTGTGGGAAGACACGGGTCATGTCTTCCCTCGGGTTTCTGAGGAGAAGCAGTGTTTGGTTCCTAATATAGAAACGCGTATCAGTAACAGGCTGTTCTCCGACTTTAGCCGTGTCTTCTGCCGCAGTGTGAGAGCTGGACTGTTAAGGGCTCTTATGTTGCCTTTCGTGTCGCGAAGGAGCAGTAAAAACCCGATTCCATATTGCTTTG
>VXBP01005367.1:437396-539878 GCA_013400115.1 Rhinopomastus cyanomelas | reverse complement strand
GCTGAGGGCGAGAACTTTCACTTGGGGCAGAGGGGGAATGGAAGGGAAACTGGTTGTGAAGTTTCCTCAAAATGGATGCTTTGTGCATGTTGAACTTCATAGCACTCTGATTGGAATCTCAAAACGTTAGCCAAATAAGGAAAGGCTGTGGCAATCCGGAGATAATGCGGGTTTGCCTGAATAGTTTTTGTTTCTCTAGAAGGCCAGAAGCTCTCACACAACATTAGATTCGCTCAATATCCTAAAAGCAGAAAAAATACCGTTGACAGGTGAGCTTCTTAGGTTTAAAAGTTCTTCACTAGTTTAGAAAAACAATCATAATTGTTATGAGATGTAGGCTGGTCAGGTAGAAATCTTCCCAGAATGGTTAGGTGAGATAATTAGGGCGCCATTGTTATGCAGTTCACTCCTTAAATTTACCACCTCTTTTTTGTTTAGTGTATTTTATCAGTTCCATACAGATGCTTTTTTTTATGTTGAGATTGTGAGGCTCCCCAAATACTTAAGGTGCCCTGTAGTCCTGGATAGAAATCCCCTTGGAGCATGAAACAGAAAATTGTACTCGTCTTTGCTGTGTATAAGTTGTCACTTGCTTCCTTGTGGAGGGTGTTGGTTTACTTTCAGTTGTGAGCTAAACTGGGAGAATGACTGTGTATTGTGGTTAAGGCTGTCGGCATGTTACTACAGCACAGTTACCTGACTTGAGGCGAGCTTGTCGCTTCACAGTGAGGTTTTGTGTGTGTATCCTCCTCTAATCGAGTTACGATTACCTCATGTTTCCAGGGAGCTCTGTATTAGAAGTCACACCTTAACTGGTTAGGTTGTTGAGTCTACAAGTTACTGTACCCCAGTGATTGGTAGGAAAGGATGACGTCTAGATTTCATAGAATCATAGAATCATAGAACTCTCTACTGTTAGAGAGACAAGTGTTGTTACCACAGAATCGCAGAGTATTAGGGTTTGGAAGGGACCTCGAAAGATCATCCAGTCCAGTCCTCCTGCCACAGCAGGATCACCTAGATCCAGTGACACAGGAACATGGCCAGGTGGATTTTAAACATCTCCAGAGGAGGAGACTCCACAGCCCCTCTCTTTGTGAAGTCCAGATGGTATTTTTGAAATGTCTTTGCTGCGTACAGCAAAGCTTTTATCAAGATCATTCTAAACTTATTCTCTCCTTCTTTTTACCTGTAGTTAGCTGACGAGTTTGGAAGGGCAAAGTCTAAGGGGAAAGGAGGTGAAGATTTGCATTGCTGCTAAAACTTGCTCACTCGCCTCCCCCACTCTCCTATAGTAATACCAAAGAGCCTTTTCTGGTTTTATGATGTTAAAGGCAAATAAGAAAATCAGTTGTGAGATTATAATCCATCCTGAGGAAGTTTGGAAAATGAGCGTTGCCTGCTGCTATTAAAAATCATCTAACAAATCCCTGCCCATGACCAGCTCTGAATGGTTTCACATCCTTATTAACAATACATTTTATTTTCCTAATCCTGTTTTCCTGTTTTAATGTGCCATATAAAACACACATCATAAGTGATACAGCCTATAACATTAATTAATTTAATGATGTAGAACAAAGCTGTGTTTGTTCCTAAAGGAAACTTCAAAAACCTTTCTTTCTTCCCGACAGGGTTTTGACTGACTGATGTTAGTTGTGTCAAGGTCCATGTTGTATTTAAGACTGCCATGGTTGGCTGTTACTTTGTGGTTGGTTTGGGCTGGGGTGAGGTTTTTATGTGGCACAAGTCCAACAAGTCCCATGTAGAATTTACTGCATCACAGGAATACGTTTATCTCTGTGAAGATGTCTCCTTGGAGATGTTTAATACCCACCTGGACGTGTTCCTATGAGACTTGCTCTAGGTGGTCCTGCTGTGGCCGGGGGGGTTGGACTAGATGATCTTTCGAGGCCCCTTCCAATCCCTAATATACTGTGATACTTTGAAGATAAAGTGACTACCTTTTATGGCTTGTGTACTTTTTGCCTTGTATCTAACTCTTCTGCTGTTACTGAGAACAAAACCATGCCAGAAATGGCAATTTTGGTTGTAGGAATGGGCTTAAGCTGTGTTTTCCACAGTCCAAGTGTTTGGAATTGCTGAGGTGAAGCTGCTATCAGTTGTGGAATTTTGATGGACTTCAGATTTGGTCTTTAATGGGGCATCAAACTTTACTAGTAAAGTTTTCCCATATCAGTGGGGGAGAATGCCATCACCGTTAGAAGGCTTTATATAGGATTGTTTCTCTTGGTGCATATGGGAAAGAAAAAACACGATTGGCTGGGTGGCCCTGCAGAGGAAGGGGGAGAATATATATCTGTAAAATTAATCTCTTGATGCTGCCAGTGAGTTGAGTTTATATTGCTTTACATTTGCAAGTGCAGAAATGAATGGGCTTAAACATCCACTGTCGGAGGACATGCCAGTTGCATTTATTTGAATAAAGGTCTTACAGAAGTGGAAAAAATTGCCTAGATTATGATTTTTATTCCATGTTGGCTTCAAATATCATTTTCCTTAAGACCTTGTTTTAGCCTAAGTTCGTATTAGGCCTTCAGCACAAAGGGCAAAACTTCTGTCTAAGGAAGACGCAGGTGCAGGAGGCTATTGCTGCAGGGTACTGTGCATTCTGCTGCAGTGTCCTCCATTACACACACACTGTGTGTGTGGCTGCAAGACCAGAAAACCGACTTCTCAGCTAGACCTTGTATGTACAGTCAGACACCTGTTATGTTAACTTGGTGGAGGTTGCAGTTAATTGTTTTTAAATACTGCATTCTGAGAGGTTTGTTGTGCAGGATGAGTGTCCTGGGCTGTCTGCAGATAATACAGCTTTTTAAAATCCACTTTAACAACTGAATGTGAGGAGAGCCTGAGAAGAAAGCAAGAACCCCAAAAGTGAGCTCTGGGGTTGTGGACTCTCATCTCTCTCTTCCTCTCTTTCTTTGCCTTCCTTGGTTGATTGCTCTGATTGAGATTTGTTGCTTAAGTGACAGTAACTTGTCTAAAAGTTACCTAGAGCTTTGTATAGGGAGGAGGAGCCCACCCTTTCTGGGTAGCACCATGGGAAGGTTGCGTGCAATGGGGAGGGACCGTGATGTGACGGGTTTCCAGGAAGGCTGGGTTTCCTGTGCACGCTGCTCCCCTGGGAGCAGCGGGTGTGCACTGTGGAGTACCTACAGGCTCCTGATAAACAAGGCAGCTGCGATTAGGCTGTGGTTAGGTATGACAATTCATGCAGCCTACTTTTTAACTGCGCTTTTGCTTTGAGGCTGCTCAGACTTAGGAGGTGGTAACCTGGTTTTTGGCCCAATTCTGTCTGGTGAGGAAAGTGGGTGCCGTGGCCTAATTCCTCCACAAAGCATGTAAGGAGCATGTCCTACTGCCTTATTGATCATGCTGCTTCTGGGGAGAGGGTACTGCTTTGGAGGTAAGCTAAGGGAAATTGCCCTAGCTGTCTGGGCATGAGGGTCCTTGAGTACCGTAGGTGGTATCACCAATGAAGGTTGAACAGCAAGAGAGGCTCCTAATCCTTAATGAAGGATTCCTGAGGGTTTTTCTTTGTCCAGAACATGAACAGTTTAATTAAGCAAAATTCCCCAAGGGCTGTCTCAGTTGCAAATATTAATGTTTTTCTGCACTTGTTAAATACTAAATCATATATGAAGGTGAGACTCTCTTGCTGACATCACAGCTCTGTTGCTTTGCAGGCAGAGCAATTTGCAGTCTTAAATAGACATTTTAATTTGGTGGCACTGCTGTAGGACTCCGCTGTGTTGCTCTCTCAGTAGTAATTAAGATGTTGAGGAGCTCTTTCCAAGTGCCTTTCACCAAAGACTGACTTTTTCTGGCTAAGGACATTTAGTGCCAGTTTACTATTTTCTGTGGGTTCGAACAATCATGTAACATTAGGGACCTCAAAAGATCATCTGGTCCAATCTCCCCTCCACAGCAGGCTTACTCAGATCAAGTCTATGGGATTTCTTTCTTGCAGAAGAAATACCTTCCTCTGCAGGAGTTTCTGCTGTAGTTTATATGAAGAATTCTGTCGGGACTCCTGGTGGCACGCACATAGCACCTGATATGGTAAAGTGTAGCGTTACGTTTGGCATCGACCGTTGTCCCTGTTACAACAGCCTTTCAAACAGCAAGAGGTGGTGAAAATCCTTTTGCTTTAGAACTTAAAGAAGGATGCACTGTTGGGATCTTTTTTCCCTGATAGTAACCCAGGTCATGGATTTGAGCTGGGGCTGCAGCATGCACAGCATGCACATCGTAAGAGAAGAGAACAGTTCACTAGAGTCTTAAATCTGAGGTGTTTGCAGCATAGAAGCAGCACCCAATAGCCAAGGGTAGTGAAGATCGCTCGAAGCTGTCTTGGTAACCTAGCTACGGCTTCTGGGCTACCTTGTTTGTAGAGTGAAAGTACGGGTGGGTGGATGGGTGTATATTAAACTTGTTAATTTTTCAGGACTGTCGTGTAGGAGAAGTTCTGCATGTAAAGGCTGGAATTTGGTTATGAACCCGATGCCCAAACATCACCATTCGGAGGAGAAACAACCTCCAATCCGGTGAACCCCCTGATGCTTCCATTGGAGGTGATACACAGTTGAGAATTTTGGAATCATTTGCTCAGCTTGTGTTATGTTATCCTGATTTATTCTTTAACTCTTTAGCTGCATGGCAAAGCACAGAAATAATGAGCCTTGAAATAAGCCTAATGTTGACTTCACTCTGCGCAGTGCTGGACTACAGAGGCATATTTGTTTAAAATCTCCTTTGTAATAAGAGTTGGTTCTTGTGTGGGCCACAGATCTTTCTCTCCATAGTTACAGTAGTTAGGTTCTGATCCTACAGTAAGTAGTTGGATGACAAGACTGGGTGTAGCTTAAGATTTTTTTTTTCTTTACCTTTTGGAGTGGAGACTAGATGGGGGGGAGGCGATTTCACAAAATATTTTTTAAATAATGGATTCAAAAGAATTAAGCTCTGCTTGGCAGCTTATGAAATAAATGAGTACTAATGTGCTTCCTTTTTTAGATTTATTTTCTCCAAGTTTCTCTTGGCCTCTTCATGATCTGTGAAGGTTAAACCTGGGATTTGTGTGTCTGTTTACAACTTTGTTTTCACTGCTAAGGATATTTCTTGTGTACAAACAGAACTGCCCGGGTGAATTGCAGCATATACTAATTATTCTAAGTATTTAAACAAGTTTCTGTGTTAGTGTAACTGATGGGTTTCTTAAACTTGGCTATTTGTGCAGGAAGAGTTCTACATCTGCTCAGGATGAGTTCAGCTGGTAGAGCTTTAGTACTTATGGAGGCTAGTGTTCAGGGAGGTACAGTTTCTGCCGGTTTATAGCTATGAATTTCCTTGTAGCATTAATAGTCCTTTTATCCTAAAGCTTTGCCTATGGTTTTCTAGGTGTTGTAGCATATCTTTGGCATTGTTAGAATGCTTTTTCGTGATAAATCATGGAAAGTTCCTTGTAAGAGTAGGTGATATGTGATAGTCGTATCAGAGGTGATAGCTTTGTAAGTAAGAGTAAAGCTGATGTGATCATGCTTGGTTTGAGGCCTTTCTGGTCTTGACTTTGCAGTAGCAAGCACATTGGATTTTACCAGGTAACTAATGTCCATTTGTTAAGTAAATCTGAGACTAGAAGACAGGCTTACTCCGTATAAATCTTTTGTAGAGATCTGACAGAGGTTTTTTAAACTGAGGATCTGTGTTCCAGCCTTGCAGGTATATGCCAAATTTCAGTGGGAATAGGTGGTTTGACCAGCTCTTTAGCCAGTTCTTACTGGTTTATTCCGTTGCTCATATTGTGACTTGCTCTCTTTACCAAAGTTATTACTTGGGCTAGTAAAACAAAGGAATTTGCTCAGAAATTGAGAGCAAATAACTGTGTAACTGACTTCTGTTTGGAGGGGAAACAACCTCCCATCATAGGATCATAGGATGTTAGGGGTTGGAAGGGACCCAAGAGATCATCGAGTCCAACCCCCCTGCTGGAGCAGGACAAAACTATCTAACACAGGTCACAGAGGAACGCATCCAGACGGGCCTTGAAAGTCCCCAGAGAAGGAGACTCCACTGAGTTTTCGTCCCCTCCCCCAGTGCTTCCATTGTAGGTGATCTACTGGGCTGACAGGATGTGGAATGAGACACATACATTTCTAGCAAATACTTCAAATTCAATCCAAGGACATATTCAGACAGGTTAGACTTACCCAGACTAATGCTCTAAAAAGAGTGTGTTAGTAACTTTGGGCAGCTATGGCATGAATACATCCTCCTGGGACTCTTGCAACCAAGAAGTTGTAGTTTATACCTTGTTCCTGCCGTACTGTAGTAGCAGTATAAAGTATCAGCGTGCAAGACATGCAACCTTTAGGGGTGGGCACTTAACAAATACTGCATCAGTGCTTCACAGTACCTCACTTCTCACTGATCTGGGCAACTGTAAAAATGCAAAGTGGAATGCAGCTGCGATGCAGTGGAGCTGCTGGTGCGATGGGCAGATGTTGCTGGGTGGGTGGAGACATTCCAGGCTGCTTCACTTTCCTATATGCATTCCTTAAATGACAGTCAATGGAAAGCATGGCATAAGAGCAGCAGCATTCCTCAGCTATTTCCTTTCTAGTAATGTCGAGACTGTGAGGGTAGAACAAGAAGGCAAAAGATCTACTTGGGAGTAGAGAGAGAAATGTTACTGGGTAAGGCCTGGTTTTAAATGCTTTGTTTTGGTAAAAACTGATACCAGCTCTTCTGTTTCAGTTGTTTATTGAGAACAACTGAATCAGCCACTATGCTCGTACTGAACAGACTGAATCTCTGATGACTCATTCACAAAACCAAAATTAAAGCAATATGATTAAGTCTTTGAACAAGACTGTTTACCATTTATGCCTGAGTGGTGTTAGCACTTACCCCATTAACAATGTAGTTCTTAGACTAATGGCTTCTAAAGGCCTGTCAAGCAGGGTGAAGAGTGAAGTTGACTTTAAGAGGGTGAAACCCTGAAAAAGCTTGATGAGTAAATGCAGCCTCATTTTGGGCCTACACACAGAAGCAGGTTTTTCTTCAAGGCTGCAAGTAAATAATTCCTATTGTACTGATTTCTGAATCACAGAGTTGCACAGGGATTGGTAGGGACTTCGAAAGATCATCCAGTCCAATCCCTCGGCCACAGCAGGATCACCTAGACCAGGTCGCATCGGAACGTATCCAGGTGGGTCTTGTGGAGGACACTCCGCAACCCCTCTGGGCAGCCCGTTCTAGTGCACTCTGTCACTCTGACTGTGCATGATTTTATGTTTGCTCTATATTTAACCTATAACCGTGTATCTATATTGATAGTAAAATATCTCTAAGCTCTAAATAATCTCTAAAGCATGATCGCTTTGATGAGTAAAATAACATGAGAAAATAAATCAGATGATTCTATAATTCTCTTTAAGGATCTTGAGTTCAGACTACAACACCTTGCTTTGACGTGGTCAGTTAGCCAGCTGGTAGTGCTTTACTCTGCAGGTTTTAGTTCTTGAGTGATAATTTAGTTTTGTTGCTGCAGTTTTACCTTCATGATGGTGAAGATAGAAGTGTACCCTCTCCTCTTCCATATACGTGCTTGAGGATGTGAGATTGCTTTCACTTCAGAGGACTACATGCAAGTGTTAGCCTTGTATTGTGGGTCTGAAATCCACATACGTGTCCCATATTTTTCCTGTAATTGTTTTGGTTCTTTCACAGAACAATTAAGAGGAATATTAATAACATGAAACCTGCTAATACTTCTCCTTCAGAATTAATGGAAGAACTTACCTAACACTATTTCTCTTAAAAATTTTACACTTGAACAGAGTATTTGTCTGAGGCAAAAATAACAGTATCTTCATCTAATAACAAAGGTAAACACAACTGACAAGCGTGTGCACAGATAGGTGTGTGGTCAGCATTTCCTTCTGAAACACTTGGATGAAGCTTTTCACAGAACATCAGGGTTTGGAAGGGACCGCGAAAGATCATCTAGTGCAGTCCCCCTGCCAGAGCAGGATCTTTTACTGAAGAGCTGTGTTGTTCCAAGTGCAGAATCCTTGTGGGCCACTTTTGAAAACAAAATACTGTCTCAGACTTCTGGCTTTGAAACTTCTGGCTTACTGATGTTCTGAAGTCTGCTTTAGCAGTCTGGATTGAAGACCTGTGCTTCTGTTACTGAAGTGGAAAACTTGGGGTTTTTTAAAGCTACAGAGCTTGTCATTCCAAGCTTTAACAAAAGCACTGTTGTTTGTGCTCTGTTCACAAATATACATGATTATACTGAATGAGTAGGCCTAGTTAATTGAATTATCTTAATGAAACCAATGAGAGTTTCCTGAAACTGTGCCTGCTCCATCCCAGAAATGAAAATCCAAAGCCAGTTATTGGGGTTATCAACTTGATCCATCTTAATTTTGATGAACTTCCTATAAAATATAAACAGTCCTGCTTATTATTACTGTTGCAGCATTCTTTTTTTCACACAATCACAGAATGTCAGGGATTGGAAGGGACCTCGAAAGATCTTCTAGTCCAATCCCCCTGCCAGAGCAGGATCACCTAGACCAAGTCGCACAGGAACATGTCCAGGCGGATTTTAAACAGCTCCAGAGAGGGAGATTCCACAACCCCCTGGGGCAGCCTGCTTATAAAAAGTCTACAACTCTTCAACTAGTTCTTGGAAATATTTTCAATCCAGCCTGGTGCTTTAGCTACTGAACTTACTGTGAACTCGGGCAAAAATGGATTTGCCTTAGGTTTTAATCAACATGAAAAGTGAAGATTGGGGTGACAGCATCGTGCCCACTGGCCAGGTTGATGCTTCTGTTCTGAAGTAATAATCTCATTTCTGTCAAACCATTTAAAATACTCTCAGAAAACTTGCCAAACTCCACAATTTGCTACCACTTTTATTTTGTTCAGCTGCTGCAACTTGAATTATTTTAGATCCTAATGATCATGGGGTGTTTTTTTTCTGCAAGGAGTCTGTGTTTTGTTGTCCCATCAGTGGAAGACAAAAGTTTAACACTTTGATGTAAAGATTTTTGTGTCATGTTGCTGTCTTGGCATCTTCAGTATAGCAGAGTAGAGATGGGGGTTTGGTGACACTTGCTGTCAGTGGGTTGGTGGGGGTTTTTGTGTGTCTGTGTGAGTCTCTCTGGACGTGGTTTTCTGATCAGTGATCTGCTTGCTTGCAGACAGACCAGCTGAACGCCTTGTCTTTGTGGCTTTGTATAAGCCACACTTGTATGTCAGTGCAGGAGTTGTTTTTGAATGCTAGGACTTGTATGTCACAGTGCTGAGAGTACTTGTGTGCTTAGGAAGAGGAGCATTTTTCCTCCATCTTTGTAAAAAAGGTAGCTTGAAAGAATCATGGAATCAGTCAGGTTGGAAAAGACCCCTGGGACCATCAAGTCCAACCATCAACCCTACTGTACAAGGTCACACCTAAACCAGATCCCCCAACACTACATCTAAGTGACTTTTAAGCATGCCCAGGAATGGAGACTCAACCACCACCCTGGGCAGCCCATCCCAGTGCCTGAGATTCAGTGGCTCTGAATATACTTGTCAGTGATCACCTCTGTGGTAGTTGAGCTGCACTCAGACTTGGTTTTAAGTGAAGTAATGTCTTTGCCTTTTTACCTTGCTTATCCACATTCACAGAACAATCATGGTTGGAAAGGACCTCCTAGATGAGAGCCCAACTGTCCACCGAGTCTGCCTGGTTTAGGCCTGATCTGTCAAATGGACTAGACTCAAGTAAAGCTTGTGGAGGTGTTGTGTTAACAAGTTTTACCTGTGGCTGTAGGTAACTGCAGCAATGATGATTTAAAAAACACTATGTTGGAGGAAAATACAGGGCCAACTTAGTGTGACTGCCAGAAGATACACAACATATTTTGTAAAGGTGTTTTTTCAGGTATTGACCTGTGTAAAAAGTTGTGGGAGTTGGAGAGCTTTTTCCCAGCTGTTTTCTCAGCGGCGTAGAGGGTGCTTGCTGTACTCCATAATGAAGTAAAAACGTGTTGATTATAATTGTGGCTTTGTGTTTGCAAGCTCAAGTGGTATATGGAATTTCAAATACCTTCCCAACTTCTCGTGGAAAGATTCAGCTGCTGCAGACGAATCCTGTTAGAAGTGTTGCACTTGCTGCTTTCTTTTTTGGTACACAGAGTGCTCCAGGTATAAACATTGGCAATGTAAAACTGGTTAGAGGGGAATGTAAATTAATGTGTTGACTGTAATGGCTTCTGAGACTAGAGACCTCAGTTAGAGGAGCTGCAGTGGCATCCATGAAGACGATGTCTTCAGAAACTTTTGGCTGGAAACTACTAATATCCAATTGCTGGATGCAATTGTAGGTACTGATGGGATGCAGGAAATCTCTGGCTGCTTGTATATGATACCTCTTTTAAAGAAGAATTACTACTTCCCTCACTGACAGCAGGATGAGAGATGTGAAGGGATTTTATCCTTTTCCTAATTTCCTCTAGGGTTATTCTTGAATAAGATTATCCTGGTGCTAACCGCTGCATGTAGTTATAATAAATTTGCTTAAGACCATTAATTCCTGACTGTTACTTTGCTGATGGGCTAGCTTTGCACTAATGAATAGATGTGATAATCTAGTTTCATAAGGCAGCTGAATTTGGATTCTGTGTTCTGTTCTAGTGTGCCTGATAAGGACTGTTTCATTTATCTTCTGCTTAGGTGCAGGTTAGCTAGTATTCAGGTTCATTTTGTTGGTTATGGTCTTGTTTAAAGCCAGAGGATTCCCCAAAGTATTTGAATGTTATGTTGACTTCAGGAAGAACTTCATGCTCAAAACATGTCATTTCCCTTCTTCCTTCAGGAAAAAAACTGCCACCCTGAACAAGCTTTACTAAAGACAACCACTGCTTGTTGCTTTTGATCTTCCAAATACGACATATAAATAAAAAGAATCACAGAGTCAGAGAATGTTAGGGATTGGAAGGGACCTCAGAGGATCATCCAGTCCAGTCCTCCTGCCACAGCAGGATCCCCTAGATCAAATCACACAGGAACACGTCCAGGCGGGTTTTAAACATCTCCAGAGGAGACTCCACAACCGCCCTGGGCAGCCCTTCCAGTGCTCTGTCACCTTCACTGTGAAGAAGTTCCTTCCTGTATTGGTGTGGAACCTCCTATATTCCAGCATCAATAGAAGCTGAAGACGTGCTGATTATTCCAATAAAACACCAAACACCACTTAAATGTAACTTTCTGTTAAGAAGTCTTGTTAGTGTTACCATCGTTGAGTCTTCAGTGACTTAGCAACTGGCACAGAGATAAGAATCAAGTGTGTGTTGGGGAAAACTGATGTGTAATTTCCCTGGTTTTGGAGATTCTTGAGGAACTTTGTATCATAGCAGCTCTCTGCTTACCTGCACATACAGCTAAGAGTTCCTAGACTTGTCAAGACTCTTGTGACTGTGCTTGGCAGGCTTTGCTGCCTTCATTTCTTTTCTCCTAGGATTTTGAGCGCTGATATTCTGGTGGTATTTTGAATAGCTAAACGAAATTACTTCAGTATGGGAGAATTTTCCTGGTGGTTTTTCTGTGTTTGCTTTACTTTGTAGTGTCTCACCGCTGACAATGTACTTGATAACATGCCTTGCGTTCTGGTAATACTTGGCAGGTGTTTCTGCAGAATTTAAACTAGAAACTGCCTAAGTCGACTGATTTGGATTGCTTTATTGTGGTTTAAGCTACAGATGTTTGTATATTAGACCCTCTTAAACTTTAAGCTAGTAACTTTTAGTTTTTTAAGCAAAAATGTTTTAAAATCTGACTTGAGATGTTTGACAGTTGAACTCCTGTGATCAGCTGTAAAACTGAGGATTACTACTTAAAGAACGTTGAACTCCTTTCTAGTTATCGATACACTATGCTTCTCTTTGGTGGATCTCACAGAATCCACACACATTAGGGATTGGAAGGGACCTCAGAAGATCATCTAGTCCAATCCCCCAGCCACAGGGGGATCCCCTAAATCAAGTCACACAGGAACATGTCCAGGCGGGTTTGAAACATCTCCAGGGAAGGAGACTCCACAACCCCCCTGGGCAGCCCCTGCCAGGGCTTCATCATCCTCCGTCCTCAAAGCACTTCAGTCATACGACAATAACACTGTTTCCAATTCTGAAGAGGATGGTGATTGATGGGAAGTGGCTTCTTAGAAGATTATGCTGGAAAATCTCATGGAAAATGAGTGGTACAAACTGTTGGTAGCCTGCTAAAATAATTAGGGATAGGGTAATTTGGCTGCCCAATCTGCTTTGTGGGAGTGGAGGGAGTAAGAACAGCACTTACTGCTCCAGGTTGGTGCAGTGTTGAAATTGAAAAATCCACTTAGGAGGCAGCAAGTTACTGGCTAAAAGGACTGCTCCATAATGCAGAGAGAATCCACTTTGTAGCCGCCAAGGCATGTGTTCCTGCAGTCGAGCCACTAGTTGTGACTACTTTGCTGTTCTGTATTTGCATGTGTATTCTGACATCTGTTTGACTTCAGGCTTTTGGCTTGTCATCAGCTTTATCCGTTTGGCTTTGTCACAGCTCCTGACCACAAAAGGAAGAATCAAAGGGAAGCGCTACATCGCGCTGAATGAGAGAGCAGTATGTCAGATGGGACTGGTTATGGCAAAGGCTGTAGGAGTTGTCGTGTGATGTAAAGCTCACTGAAAAGCTTGTGCAGAAGGTCCTGTGGTTATAAGCAAGTGTGGAGAAAGGTTATATTTTTGCAAGGAAAACATACCTTTTGTTACCTATAACCTCTTGATACTTGGTAAGAGCAAACGTATTGTGATTTTTGAATGCTTGCCCAGTTCTGAAAGTATTTGGAGGTGTCTGACTTTCTGATCTCTTCTACTTAAGCACCTTGTAGTTTTTAGCCCAAAGAATCACAGAATCATTAGGGATTGGAAGGGACCTCGAAAGATCATCCAGTCCAATCCCCCTGCAACAGCAGGATCAGAGCAATAGTGCAGTTTTACAACAGGCTATTGTGATAGTTACTGTGTCTGTGTGTATATTTTTTTCCCCTCTCACCTCAGGTGTAAGCTGTGAGTACAGCTAATATGTCTTACTGTTCTGAATGGCTTTTCTTTGCAGCTGTCTCCATGCTGTAATTTATTGACTCTTGAGGCATCCCTTGAATTTAGAGTTGAATAGGCAGGTGTGCTCAAGAACCTTCAGGTTTAGTATCACAGAATCATTAGGGATTGGAAGGGACCTCGAAAGATCATCTAGTTCAATTCCAGTTGGACTAGATAATCCAGTAGTCCAGTTTCCACATTGTCATAGTTCTTTCCCATGTTATGCCCTTTGTTAGAGTATTTAGCATAAGTACAAATTGTTATAAGCCAGTAATCCTTTCTTTCCCGAGTTCTTTTGAAGGACTGGGGAAGGAGAAGAGTGGATGTTCTGCACTTACTAATCGGCTGAGATATGTTGGCTTCTGTGTGCCACTGACATTGAAAATAGAGAAGTCTTTGGGTGCATGAGGCCACAGTGCTTATCCACCATTACTTTACAGAATCACAAAACATTAGGGATTGGAAGGGACCTCAAGAGATCATCTAGTCCAATCCCCCCACCACAGCAGGATCACACTTCGATAGAGGATTACTGAATTTGAGCTAAAACTGTGAGAAGCAGATGTTAAATTCTGTAGTAGGAGCTGAATTTAAGGAGTAAACTTTAGTGCGATGTCTGCCTCTGTGAGTGCTCTGGTACAATTGCTTTGATGAACACAGATTACGTCTTGTGCATGTACTGGCACAAGCAGATCCTTCAGCCTCTAACCAAGCATGATGTGTAATCAAGGATAGACAGATTGCACTGACCTCTTGCAAGCTGGTCTCCTAAAATGGAAATTACTCATTTTGCAGATGGAAACTGGAACCAAGCAGCTGCGAATTCCAGGAGAAAAGTACTGAGGCAGACTGGTAACTTTGTCCTTCTGCTCAACAACTAAATGAGGATAAATTCCAGAATTTGCTCCTTGATTTCAGTCTGTTAGTCAAAGGTCTTTTCCTTAAAGCCAGCGAGTATTTTTGTTGGGGTAGTGTTTAATATACAAAGTGGGTTTTTTCTGTTATGTGCTTTATAAGTTGTCTTATCATAGTTCTTGTCATTGCTAGCTTCCTCCCCTAAAACAACAAGTTCTTGCCATCCCCCCAACATTTACTCTTCTGTGGCTGCTCTTTCAGGGAGTGAATGTTAATTTGCATTTAATCAGCTCTCACAGACTGAACAGCAGGAAACTAGGATGGCTTGGCCAGTTGGTGTGCACATTTTCCTATGCATGTGTCAGTGAGTGATACCTGTGGTCCGAGAGGTCAGCATGGGACTGCTGAACTAAAAGGGCTTATTGAAGATACGAGTCAGAAGACACATGCTTATAAGTGACACTCCGTGGATCTGTTCTCTGCCGTCACTCAGTATAAATGCTCTTGCCAGTATGGAAGGGTCACTCTTCCATCCCTGGTTTAGCTGTGGAAATTAACAATGAAAAGTAAGTGACGTTGCATTCCTGCTGTTGGTGGTGTTCTGTGCTCTTCCTGGTGGACTCAACTATTTAAATTTACAAAGCTACCATCTAACTGACGTAGAAAAGCGTTTCAGCTTTTGATGGAGACTTGCAACTAGCACTGTTTCAAGATGGTTTGGTGTTGGCTTCTATTGACATGTAAGCAAAAGCAGAGCTGGGAATGCATGAGGGCAAACTACCAGTTATACTAATGTGTTCCCAAGGGTCCTGCGTAAATTCGAATTAAAATGAGGCTGCTTCCTTAAAAATCCTAGTAGCCATATTCAAACCTTGCCTTTGAAAAAGAAAGCTCTTACAGTTGTGCCCTAGAGCTACATAAAACCTAATACAAGGGCATACCTAGGCAGAGATGTTAGAATTGCAATGGTGAGGTCAGACTAGGAATTCTTTTTGGTGGGAAGTGCTGTTTTGAGGACCATTAAGAAGATGAAAGACAAATTAGGGCTGTGATTGCTTAAAATAATTTTTTCAAGTCTTCTGCTGGGCGTTGAAGACAAGATGTTGCTGTTGCGTGGGTTTCAGAGCCTTCCTGATCAAGCTCTGCAGGAGCAGACACTGTGAATGTGGTACTGCTTTCTGTGAAGAGGTGGGCTGTATTTAAAGTGTACCAAGTACCTCCAGATGCCACTTGTTGAGAGCCTAATGGAAGGTTGTACTATTTCCAGCACTGAAAGATACGAGCTTAACCTTTGTCTGAGTACTTCAGGGGAAGTGAAAATGGGAGGGCTGTCTTCTAGGGTTGGTGGTTAGACTGATGATCCCAAGGGTCTTTTCCAACCTGAATGATTCTATGATTCTATCTTAAAGAACTATTTTTTTTTAGATCTGATTTATGTAGGTTTTGATTATAGGGTCTATGGAATTCTAACTTCTTGAAGCCCTTGGCCATGGAGGGCAAGTAAATATATAGAGACTGGGTACTTGCTGCTCTGTGGTACCAAACAACCTTCTGTTCTCTGCTATATTCTAGTTAGCTCCTTTTTTCTCTTTCAAGGAGTAAGATTATCTTTGCTCTGCTTTCCCTTTAACTATGCATATTTAGCAGCCAGATTTAGAGTGCTGGTTGGGATCATACTGACCTGAATAGCTTGTGACGTGTTTTTTCCTGTTTCACTGTCTTCAAGCAAGAAAGTTCTCTTCAGTCTTAAATGCAGGATGCAATCTGTTGAGAAACTTATATTTGCACAACCTCCTCCCAGGCCTAGAAGTTTATTTGTTTGGCAGGTAAGTAGGCAGGGATATGTTTGTACTCTTCCCACCTACTGCAGAGTTAACACAGACAGAAGTTGTGGTCATATTCAGTGGTCTTAGATCCTGAAAAGCATCTTGTAGGAAGCAGAGAAACTAACGGAGAAGGAGTGGCACCAGCATGCTACACAGAAAAGTTTTTATCACAGAACCACAGAACATGAGGGATTGGGACCTCAAAAGATCATCCCGTCCAGTCCCCCACCACAGCAGGACTGCCTAGACCAGGTAGCAGCACAGGAACATGTCCAGGTGGATTTTAAAGGTCTCCAGAGAAGGAGACTCCACAACCCCCTGGGCAAAAGATTTCCTACAGCAAAGAATTCTTTGCTCTGTAAAACAGCAATGGAAAATGCAAGTTATACTTCACTGCTGTATGAGTAAGCAAATGCTTCCACTACATTTTCAGAGCATGCAGCAATCTGTGTCTTAGATTGGCTTTTTGAAAAGTCACAAATATATGGACTTTTGGTGGAGTGCTAACTAATGCTGTGTTCATTTTTATTTTGGGGGGTTTTTCTTCTATTTGTTGGGGTTTTTTTCCCCCAAAGATTCCTATTGTTACACTTGGGCAGAATTTTTATAATAGAAGCAGAAACCTTTTCCAGAAAACCTGAATTGCCCCACAGATGTGGACATAGATTCTTCTGGAGATCCTGGTCCATGTCTGTTGCTCCTAAGTGTTGCAGTAATACAAGGAGTTATGTGGTAACTCCTGTATTCAGTAGATTTTCTCCCATGATCTGCCTGACATCCACACCCAGCAGCAATTCCTAATGAAGCAGTGCCTTCCCTTGTGCTGGGCTCTGAACTGGCCTCTGAAGACATCATTCCCACTCTGCAACGCATCGTAGTGGAAGATGTGTGTGAAGTTTGGGGAGCAAATACAGTCTAATACATTGAATTATGTTAGCTTGATTTTTAATATCAATATTTTGGTTGTTTTTCTTAGCTGATGAATTTAGAGTACTTAGATATTAATATTGAGTCAATTTTACTCCAATTTTTAAAGGGCTTTTTTCATTTGAGAACTGGAATGCTGTCGCGTGTGGAATTGCCCTGTAAATGGTGAGGCTGTTTCTGTAATTGTGTGTGCCCATTTTTATTGCAGTAGCTATTAAACAAATGTGCAGTGTTGCTGTTGTTCATAAACCTTATTTGTCGTGTAACAAAGTCCAGGATCTTTCAACAGTCTGCATTTCAGGTTTTTCATTTATATAAAACAAGATTCTGCAGTAATACAAAGGCACATTTGATCAGAATGGGCTGTACAAGGGGGTTGTGGAGTCTCCTTCTCTGGAGACGTTTAAAACCCGCCTGGACGTGTTCCTGCGCAACTTGGTCTACGTGATCCTGCTCTGGCAGGGGGACTGGACTTGGATGATCTTTCCAGGTCCCTTCCCGTTCCTTCTGTGATTCCGTGACTGTCAAAGTTGAGATCCCTGGTAACAAAAGAATCTAAATGTTGAGTTCTCTAAAATCCAAGAAGCCACAGAACCACTAACATGAGTTACTTGGTAACAAAGAAGGGATGGGTTAAACGTGGATCTTGAAGTATTGTATAGGATTGTTTTTAGAGTGGATGGGCCCAAACTCCTGCTTCATGCTGGTACTGTTAATTTCAGTCCATTTGGTCTTGCTTTACTCTAGTTCTCAAGTAGTGATACCCTGAACATGCTGAGACTGAAAGCATCCAATAAAAACAACGTAGCTTGCAGTAATGGAAAAAGTGACTCAGTGCAAGCTGAGGTCAGAAATTAGCTAAAAGGCAAATAGTAATTCTTGAAACAATTCTAAGTAATTCTGAGTTTGAGAATTACAAACAAGGTTTTCCAGTTGCACAAGCACTTCAGCGTTCATGTACCATTTCTACGGAAATCTCCCAGTTTGGCTGAACAGACTTCACAGGTAATCTCCTAGTTTGGCTGAACAGACTTCACACTTTGATATTCTAGGGTTGGTCAGCTCACACCTTGTCCCAAGAACTGCAGGCTGGCAAAAGGGCAGTTATGTGTGATTATGGTTTAATTTAACTGAGGAAACTCATACACCTATGCCAGCACAACCAGCAGAAGAGAAGCAGAGTGGCACCATCCGTGTGCTTCAGGTGATGTTCTGAAGTGTGCAGCATAACTCTTTGGAGCACTGAGGATGTTACTGGTGACATGGGGGCCTACAGCTGTTCATCTTCTCTGCTTCTGTGTCTACAGGCCAGAGTTCTGAGATGTATATCAAATAAAGAAATAAGCCGCTTCCTTCTAAGCAAGACACGTCATGTGTTGCACTTGTACATATAACCTTCATTTAGATGTATCTTCAGTTCAAGACCTGAAGTGTAGGCTAATTTTAAATATTAAGCATTAATAGGGAAGATTGCTGTAATTAGGGACTCATTACTTCATGAGTGAGGCTAGTTCATAGATGCCTCAGAAAGAATAGTTCTCATCAAATTAACAGTAAGGCGCTTCCTCCCTTGGATTCCTGTCTAATGCAGACTTTCATAAACTCTGCCTTTGCCCAGGCTAAACCTAATAACTAGAGTATTCTTAAACCACTTAGTCAGATTTTGTGATATTAACACTTTGCTAGACACGGAGCAGATACCTACCAGCCAATAGCTGGAACTGCTGTTGTAATAAGTGTTGCAATTGGGTGGACATTTAATTTATAGATCCTTCATTATCTCACCGCTCCCCAAACACAGGAGGAAATAACTCCTGATTTTGAGACATTCAGATACGCTCCACATTGCAGAAACTGGCTTTGTCACCTGGTTTCCCAGGAGGAAGTGGAAATCAAACGCACCTTACTCTTAAACTGGTGCTACTTCTCAGTTTTGTGCTCCTTTTACCTTCCCACATACAATCTCTGATGTTGGCTCCTGTGTGAATGACGTTTCTTATTACGTAGCTACCTGAGGCACAGGCATGCTTAGATTTCTTCCACGGATAACATTATCTTTCAAAATAGGAATGGGGAAGCTCTGAAGCGAGGGCTTTGGGTTACCTTTGTAGGTAGTCACCCCGTTTGAGTCCCTCAGTCTCCTCTGGTCTCTGAGCACCTGAGCGCAGCAATTTAAAACACCAGGAAAATACATACAACGTTGCCCACTTTGTGGTAAAGTAGGTCCAAGTTAACACTTTATAACTGCCTAGCCCAGTATTACTAATAATTTTTCTAATACTGCTGTTAACCTCTGTCATCTTCATCTGAAAACCTCAATTATCAGTGTTTGTTTAAGAAGCAATTAGTGATTTATTTACAAGACTTTGCAGGGTTTTACTGTAGAGAGCAGAGACTTAACAATGGGATGTTTCTTCTATAGCTGGAAACACTTAAACTCCTGTAAACACCACAGCTTTAGTGGAATTATCTGTAAGGCTTGTCCAGCTGGGGCCAAACCCCACAGCCCGTGCCTCATATGCTTGGAGCATCCTTTTCAGGGCTCAGGTTTAAAATCATATATTCCCTATTCTCCAGAGCTACAGCTATAAACTTTAGTGCAGCTTTCCAGTTTGCGAAGGCATTGTTTTCCCCGTCCCTAGCACAATAAACAGCTCTTACCCACACACAGAGTTTGCATCTGCTTTTACTAAATGAGTTGCTGTGCAAAAACAACCTTCTATGGTAATACGTAAACCTGTTTTACTGCAGACAGTATCAAAGTACTTTTTTTTTGGTTGGCCTGATAATTACACACTCTGCTTTAGGAGTATGTGGTTGAACGCAAACCTCTGGAGCAGCAAGGTGATGTGTCTTCTGTCTCACCACATGTCATCTTCATGTGTAGGAGCTTTGAGTTTGATGTAGCTCAGCTCTTTTGTCTACTTCACTAACAAACTCACCCGTTTCTAAGTGTGCTGCTGCTGGAGTTCCTCATGTTGTGTTGCTTTTCTTTAGGAATGAGAGAATTTATTCTCATAACCATCTTAAACAAAAGCTCTTTCTGAACATCAGCGCTGTATCACAGAACATGAGGGATTGGAAGGGACCTCGAAAGATCACCCAGTCCAATCCCCCTGTCACAGCAGGATCACCTAGTTCAACGTGCAGGAACATATTCAGGTGGGTTTTAAATGTCTCCAGAGACGACACAACCCCCCTGACATTGGTTTAGAGCAAATGTATACATATACTGTATTATCAGTGTCAACACTGTGGTGCTATATAGAGATGAACTGCAGTTACTGGAAGCTTCTCTGCCAAGAAGTGGCTGAATTGGATTTGGATGCAACTAATCTGGATCAGAACACGTCTTCAGTTTGACTTAAAGCAACATTTGTGTTCTGCAGCATCATCTGCTTTTAGAACTGGCCTCCACAGCTGTGATATGCGACTTGGATAAGAATGAAGATGAGCACTGCTCCAGCACGTGATCAAGATCAGCTGTTTGTTGGTTTAGACTGAAGAGGGGTTGTTCTTTGTCATCTTACAAGGCTTAAGACTTCTAAATGTGAAAGGTGGTTGTCAGGAGGATAGAGCCAGGCTCTTCTCAGTGACATCTAATGATAGGACAAGGGCAATGGGTGTCACCTAGAACATAGGAGGTTCCCCATCTGTATGAGGAGGAAGCTCTTCATGGTGAGGGTGACAGAGCACTGGAAGGGGCTGCCCAGAGGGTTTGTGGAGTCTCCTAAGTCTCTCCTCAACAGATTTATTCTCCTGGCCCTCCCCCAGCTTAGCTGCCCTTCTCTGCACCTGCTGCAGCACCTCCACATCTCTCATCTCTTGCATTGAGGTGCCCAAAACTGGACACAATACTCAACATGTGGCCTCACCAGTACCGAATACAGGGGACTGATAACCCTGTGAGTTATGTTATTCATAACATAAGTTATGACTAGTGCAGGACTTTCAGATACTTGGCTTCTGTTAGCAAACAGATACCCTACAGAGAAGAAACACCCTTTTAGCTACTCTGAAGTTATTTGAAGTACTTTGGCGTAATGACACTTTTTCTGTGAACTAACTGTGCTTTTCCTTTAGATGGCTGGAAATGTATTTACTCTGAACTGCACTGCTGTCATCATTAAACACTAAATGCCTACTTAAGCGCAGTACTTGCTCGCTGACAGCTCCTGCACGTTCCCATGCTCATTCAGTCTTGTGGAGAGAAGCTTAATTTCTTCGCTTGGCAAGTCACGTGCTAGTCAAGCTTGCAGTTGGAGTGTAGTAACTTCTGAAATATTGGTAAAAGAACTAATTGAGCAGTCCATTAAATTACTGCTTAGGACAACCCAATGATACGATCTTGAGAACTGGAGCCTTAGCTTTCCTCTGTGAATAAAATCACATTAATCTAAATGCTTTCTAGCTCCTTGAGGTATCTTTTTAATTTGAGTGAGTGCTGGCCAGATACTGAACTCAGATACAGCTTTTATTCAAATGGATTTCCAAGGTGGTTAGTGTTGGGGGCACATTTAAGCGTAGACCAAAATGTACGTGCTCACTAGTGTAATGACATGACATCTCTTTGTGCATTTATGCACAATGAAACTTACTGTGTGGTTCTTGTTTAACTGCTTTTTTGCATCATTGAGATGTAGAGCTGGTAGAAATCTGCTCCAGAACTCTTTTATTTTTCTGCTCTTTATTGATCTTTGTTTTCTGATAAATAGATTTTGGTGTTTAATTCCCATGCTAAGCGTGAAACAAAGCTATTTGGTTAATTTCTCTGTAGTTATGAGCAAAAACATTTCAAGTCTGTTGGGGTCTATACATACTGTAGATAATCCTACTGTGGCGGGGGATTGGACTGGATGATCTTTAGAGGTCCCTTCCAACCCCCAACATTCTGTGTGGGAGTAAACTAAGTGAAAGATTATTCCTGGAATGTCTGGACTTATTGATCTTTCACACTCCTGCCAGTAAGACCCTTCAAGTAGAGTAGAAGAGGTATCCTCAGGAGAAGCTATGTGTATGTTTTAAATAGTTTAACGGGAAAATTGTCTCTTAACAGAAGGTTCTGTTTTGACGTTGAAGTGATGGCCAGCTTTTTATATTAAATGACTGTGGAAAAATCTTCCTGCTAGGGTGTATTAAATAAGCTTGAAAAGACAAAGCGGTGGGTTTGCTCATCCTTTCTAAAGCTTAATGCTTAGAAGACTGTAGTGCCATCTGTAAGTATTAAATCTGTAAGTGAAATTTTAATTGCTCAGAGATGTGCATTTGTATCTGCCTGCCTCCCGGTTGTGTAGCTTCAAGAGTCTGCTCTTTGGGTTCTCAAACTAGACCTTCCCCAGAAAGAAGCCAGATTTCTGAGGCTTGCTGCTTTACTGTTCTATCCCAAATCTTGAGGACTGTCTCCCTAAACCAACTTCCTACTTTGTAAGCCTGTGCTGTTCTGAATCTGTTTATTTGTATTGATGAAAAAGACTCATGAATGTTTCTCGTACTTGGAAGTCTGTGCTTAAAGTTCTCAGTGAGCAGACAGTTGGTAGCGTTTATCAGCTCTGGCTGTTGTATTTTGCTTATAGGTACAAATGAGGCCATTCAGGACTTGTCTTTTGGCTGCTGCTTCAGCTAAAACGCCAGTTAATTCCAATATACCTGTAGGAAAAACTCAGATGCTCTTACAGTCCATAGAATGAAAATCATGTTTGTAAGCAGTTGGGTTATTGCAGGGGGAATTCTGAAGCAGCTCTTAAAGGTTAATAGCATGAGCCATATCACAGAATCACAGACCATGAGGGATGGGAAGGGACCTTGAAAGATCATCCAGTCCAGTCCCCCTGCCACCTAGATCATGCAATGGAAGAAGCGTTTAAATTTTGAGTATTTAATGGATAGAGTTGTTGGTGACTGACAGTAGTTACTATTTGCTTTTACTGCATATTGTTTCACTGAACATGATAGACAGGGTAGCACCAATCTAAACTTTCACTGTTAGGAGAAGGAAGTTCTTACGTGGAGAGGAGAATTCTATATTGAAAATGCCAGCTTGCAGCATCATCCTGCACCAGTCTGTCATACTGACAGTTGGTAGCTGGTGTGTATAGTAGTGAGGAAGTATAGATGCTTTCAAAAGTTTAAAATCTGTTTAAAAATATATTGATTTCATTAATTAACATTTTAAAGAGTGCAAACAGTAAGTGAAAGGTAGGATAGATATAAAAGGACTGGCAGAATTCTCTAGTAATTGTGATACTGTTTTATAAGTGTTATTCTCAACGTTTATAAGTGCTTGATGCGTTCTGAAAAATAAATCCTAGAGCAAGGATAAACCCTAGAACATGACTGTCGTCATGCTGGCATGCACCTCTAAGTAAGCCTTTCTTTATTCCTGTATTTATTTTGTCTAACCCTGAAGTCTTCGTATATTTCTTTCTTGCCCCTCCTTTGAGAATGACAGTATTCTCCTTCCATCCTCTCAAAAGCTCCCCTGCCCTTCTGAAGTAGAAGCCCTGCTGTCCTCTTTATTTTGCAGCCCCGTCAGTTCAAGCATGGTGCTTTCTCCAGTTCTCCCTGTCCTTTCTCTGTGCGCTGTTATTACCATCTCCTTATAAGCCCTTGCTCGTTAGAGTTATTCTCGTTGGAATCTAGGCTACAAATAATCTTTCCATGCAGCAACTTGCTGCCTCTGATAGATGTAGACTGCGGCCAGCGGCTGGCAGAAGATTCATTTGCTGTCAGACCCCTGAATTGTGAAGAGGCTTTTCTGGTACTTTTCATTTGCACCAAAATCAAGGACATTGTGTTTATGAGCGCTGTCTGCAGCCTTGACGATGATCGGGTCGAATACAACATAAAGAAATGTATTCAGCTGAACTGTGAAGCTGCAAATTCTTCTGGAAGGCTACTTACATGAGCTCAGTTAAAGCAGAAATAATGATGTATCTGTAAGATTTAATTCTGAAGTGTCTTCAAAAAACGTACTGCAAAGGATAATACATAAACGAAGAAGGTTTTGTGGTTCTGATTTGTGGAAGCGTTTTCCATGGGAATCCCAGTGCCTTATATGGTCAACTTGCTTTGTAGTGTTCCAGTGAAAGGAAGGCAGCCATCCAACAGCAAGAAAAAAGGAAACCAGAACGGCGCAGCTGGCTTTGACTTTGTCTCTAATACCCTCCCTCTTGGCCTCCTTCAGTAGCACAGTAGCTAATTATTAAAACTGAAAATGTGGCAAGAGCCTATGGAGCTGGTAGGAGAAGTGCCCTTTGTGGCAGAGCATGCACACTAAACATTTAGTGCTAATTTAATCAAGAATAGGAGCGCTTTGGTGATGCAGCTTTGTTGCATCGTGAACTCTTGCCATCAGATAAGCGGTTGTGCTTTTACCCGATCTTGTTGTAAACTGGTGATAATTCCTGTGGCTGTTACAAACAAAGTTTAGTTGACAGAATCCAGAGTGCTGTTTTCTTCCTGTGCGCTTGACCCGTTTGTTAACTGCTTGAGTCACAGAATCGCAGCACATCAGGGATTGGAAGGGACCTTGGAAGATCGCCCCGTCCGATCCCCTAGACCAAGTCGCACAGGAACACAGAGTCCAGAGTACTTTTTGTTTTTCCTGTGTGCTTGACCTGTTTGTTAACTGCTTGACTAGATGCTAACAGTTTAAACAAGTGCCTGTTGAGGCTTGCATATTAAGGGATTGCTTCAGAGAGATCTGGTTCAGGTTCCTCAGGAAGGAGCATCTGAGTAGGGTTGCACCAGTCACTGGAAATGATTATGTTTGCAGTGAGGCAAGCTACCCTGTATTTACTCTCAAGTGTTAGGATGCACATAGTCTTTACTCTGGTGACTTATGTACCTATAGTTAAAAAAACCCCTCCTGAATGAGAGGCTAGAGTGTTAAATGTAGTCATATCTCTTTATTCAGATATATTCAGAATCCTGTTTCACAAGGAGTACAAAGAGAGAATGCAGGGACGTCACTCACTATCTGTATTTGTAGTACTAATGGAAAACATGGCCTATTTTCTACTGCAAAGGAAGTTAAAACAGGGCACTTTCTCACTTACCTGCTGTGATTAGAGCAGTATGTGGTGAAAATGTGCTAGCTGGTGTTCCTCTTGCAGTGAAGAACATTTTTTCCCTCTACCTGGGCTGCCCGAGGCCTTTAGGACTCCCTCAGTAAATCATACAGGTCCAATGCCTGATCTGTGTGAAGAGGAAAGGCCAGTCGACTGAGCTCAGGAGTAAGTCATCTCTGCTTCTGCTGATACAGGACATTCCAATCAGCGCCCAGAAAAGCAGCTTTTGTTTCTTGTGCCCTTTGGTTTCAGCTCTTACTGGCTTCGTGTAATGACTTCAACTCCTTGTGCTAGCAGGAAGAGTGAACAGCTGATTTCTATTTACTTTCTCTGTGTTATTCATTACTGTGTAGTCATTTATTATGCAGTCATCGGGCGTCTTTTTCTAGGCTGGGAGTTCGGGCCTGTTGAGTTCTTTTTCTGGAAAGTATTCCATGTGCTTGATCAAAACCAGGTATTTTTACAGTGTCTGTCCCGCACTGTTTCCAGCTAAGAGCTGTAAAGGAGGGTGGGTTTTTGTTAGACTGGGAGAAGCAAAGAGACAGTTGTCTTGGATGGAAGTGTGCTTGTGTTACTCTGGCATTTTGGAGAGTGCTGGGAGAGTCCAGAACACCTTTTTCCAGACATTTTCAGATTCACCAGTAGACTGCTTCAGAAAAGAAAAACCTGGTACCCAGCTGAATCTGCCAAGACCTAAAGGGAAACCACAGTGCTGTTCAGCGACACAGCCCAGTTAATTTTGAGTGTGGTAATTCAGAGCATGGAAGGAGCGCTGTACAGATGTCAGGTTGCCGAGGACTTCTGAAATTCCTCGAGAAGTACACTGGTGCTGTCTGTGCTGCGGCCTCTTTCCCTCTGCTGCCACAGAGGAGGAAGCTGTAAAGTGCAGAAATAGAGTAGGGATGTGGGAGTGAGTCACAATAGTGGAGGCAAAAGCAAGCTGTTAGATGTGGGCTGACTGTCAGGATGAAACTGAGAGTTAGGAAAATTAAACTGTGGTGTGGGAAAGAAAGGCTGATACTGGGAGTCCTGAAATAATGGAGCTCGGGTGCTGGTGTATTGGATATCAGGTAATTGATGTTGCCTGTGAAATCTGTGCTTGGACTGACATCTGTTAACCTTGCAGTACCCTGTTAAGTGATGGCACCTAGATTATAGGAGGTGTGTAGGGGATTTTCTTTCAGTATCGTTCATGACATCTGACGCAAGATGCAGACTAGAGGGCGAGGAGAACCCCTCGGAGAGCAGCAGAAACTGTATGCACTTTGTGGCTGTAAGTGTAGTGAAAGATTTCTGTGACATGAAATGGTGTACATCCAAAAGCGTGAGCTCCATGGCGTTTCAGATCGTGTGGTTGGAACAGGATCTAGCTTATGATGCCCTTTCTGTCTGTTTGCCATCTGTGCATTTAAACCTTCGCGGTGCAGGTTGTGTGGAAATCCTGCTTGTGTGCCTAAATGGTGGTGACTGCTGGTAGGGGGAAGAGCCCGTGAGAGAACTAGTTCGGTAAGATTTGAGTGATACAGGCTGAACACTGACAAGTGTCATTTTTAATAGCTGCACTGATGACTTAATAGATTGATTTACTGGGGGGACTGGAGTGGCTACAGGGCTGTTTAGTTTGAGGAGGAGGAGGCTGAGAGGAGACCTCATCACTCTCTACAACTACCTGAAAGGATGTTGTGGAGAGGTTGGTGCTGATCTCACAAACAATTGGGGATCGAATCAGAGGGACTGGGTTCAAGTTACAACAGGGGAGGTTTAGACTGGATATTAGGAAGAATTTTTTCAGGGAAAGGGTGGTCAGGCCCTGGACTGGGCTGCCCAGGGAGGTGGTTGAGTGGCAATCCCTGGATGTGTTTAAAGATCATTTGGATGAGGTGTTGAGGGATCTGGTTTAGGGGTGAACTTGTAAGGTAGGATAGGTGGTTGGACTCTATGATCCCAGGGATCTTTTCCAATTAGAGTGATTCTGTGTGAATAAAACAAATTCTTTTGGCCTAGAGCTCATGTGGAACTGCACATATGCCATATGTTTGTAGGGCCAGTGTCTTTGGCTTAGGCAGCATTAATTAAAACATTTCTGAGTCCTGGAATACTTGGCTGTTTAGCCTGACTATTGCTTATATGTAGGTCTATGTGTAAATGAATATTTAATCGAGTCCTTAGAGAAGCATAAAGCTTGAGCATGCTTTGGTTAATTTAATAGTGTGAATTAAGCTGGCAGAAGAGTCTTCACCAGCAATTCGTGTGAGGGGTGCACCACAGAGGAGAGGAAAAAAAGCTCAAGTCAGCAAAGGTAGTTTTCTGGCTTGTTGAGGGAGTAGGTTTCACTCTCCTGCTTAACATGGAGGCATTTTCTTGCCGAACACTCCCAAGATATTTGGAGCACAGCCCCCAGCCAGATGAATAGATCTTTCATAAAAATAAACTGAGAACTAGTTTTTAAAACAGTTTGTGTCATAGTTTGCAGGGTGGAGGGTTGAATAGTAGAGAAAGCTGGGCCTTTGTCCATTTGCCTGGAAATCTCTGCCTAACCATGCCCTTGCTGCTTCCCAGTCCCTGTCAGGACCACTGGAGAGTAACCTGCCACAATTCTGCAGCTCACAGATTTTCTCTGTGCTCGGGCAGGGTATAGATTTTCTCTGTACAATCAAATCTGTTTCACAGAATCACAGAACATCAGGGATTGGCAGGGACCTCGAAAGATCATCTAGTCCAATCCCCCACCACAGCAGGACCATCTAGATCCATTCACACAGGAACGTGTCCAGGTGGGTTTTAAACGTCTCCAGAGAAGGATGTGTTTACTTCAGTACTTGTTCATACATATTTGTGGGAGAAATGCAGCCACTAAGTGCAGTCACATTGCTATGACTGACCTTGAAGCCAGTGTGGTTTTCAACCAAGCTTTCATTTTTGTGCTCTTTGATAATAGTCGTCTTTAACTATCAACCTGATGTACAGGAAGCAGACTTTAAAACGTTTATGCTTAATTTCGTGATGACACATGTGCTGCTAAGGTCAGGTAAACAACACCCTTCTAGGTTCTTGTTAAGTTCTTCCAGGCTAATGCAGTCCCAGTAAAGGGAAGGCCAGTGCATTTTGAGTCCTGCTGTAATTTGAAGATATCAGCAGCGTCTCCAAAGTTAAAAGTCAACATAAATGAGCTGCTGCATAATTAGAGATGTAGGCTTTTATCCCTTTCTCCATAATGCTTTCTGAGAAGGAAAATCAGAAGTGGCTGCAGCGATACAGTGCTTTGATGCCGTGGATGGGAATGCCTTTGCTTCCTCCCTGCATGCTGTTTTCTTTGTCCCTCCTTTTAGAAAGGCCTTTATTTCAGTGGGTGGGGAGGGTGAAAGAGTTGTTTCTGCCGTGCCGATGAGTTGAACTGGCTAGTAGACAGTCTGACAAATGCTTTTGGGAGTGTGCAGCTGAGAATGAAGAGGTAGACTGGGTCCTCCCTGTTTGTCAACAGTGAGCTCCTGTAGAATCATGCCCTGAGTGATTAGCGTGTGCTAGCTCAAAGGAGTTTGGGTTTGCTGGTTTTATAACACTGCCTCCTCCAGCGAGCAGAATACTGCTGAAAACTCATCCTGAAACCAGAAATGCAAATTATCCAGTGGGGATGGCATTGAAGAATATTTTGAGAAATTGTCAGCTTCTGATTGTCAGTTTCTCCTGCAGCGTATTCAGCTGAGGGTCTAATTATCAACCAAGATACAATTTTCATAGAACTGCCTAAAATCAAATAAAATATCTATAAGGTTCATTAAAAAACTGATTAGAATTTAGAAACCGTTAATTAAAATGTGTTTTTATCAGCGTTTGACTACAAGAACTTTAGCCAAAGTTATCTTCTGACTTCTTCAAACTGGTATTTTGTGCTGCTAAAGACAGTGGAAGAAATGTGTAGGTGGCTTACTTGGGCTCAAGGGAAAGCTTTTGCTGCAAAGTCCAGTTCAAGCTATTGTCCAGTGGTTGCTTGAGATCGTGAGGAGACTGAAGCAGGTTAGTTTTGTGTGGAGGTTCAGTAGTGGGGCAAGAAGTTAAACTGTCATTTTCGGGGCATGGGCCTGATAGCTGTGTTAGCTGACCTTGCTAGGAAATAACAGAAGAATTTATTTCTCATAAAGAAATACTCCTTGGTGCGTTTTTCTCCCGGAAACTGATGTGGTAGCTTCCAGGATGGTGCTTGCAGGACTGAGAGCCAGGAGATGGACTGCCACAGCACGTGTAGGAATGTCTGAATTCCTTCTGCTCTGGCAAAAGAACAGATGACATGGGCGCCGTGCTGATTTTGGCCCGTATGCTGTGTCTTACGGCAGCTCATCTAGGTGCCACGTTTGCTGTGTGACACGCTAACTCATTTCACTCCATCACTTCTTTGCAGCACTAGCACACGGTTAAAAGTCCTCTGCTGTTTCACAGGTATTTCAAGATCTGTTTAGAAAATAAATATTGGCAAACTTGAAGCTGCCTCGAATTCTTGAGTAGTGGCTGGAGAGCTGCCAGGACATACCTGTCATTTGTGTTACTGAGATCTACCACGTTAAATAGTGATCTGGAGGGTCTTGGAATTCTGCTTTATGACTAGTAGCTAGGACATCATTCAGTCCTCATTGTGCAAGACAAATGAAACTTACTGCCTCTTTCAAAGCACCAAGTGGAGGTATTTGTTGACAAGCTGTCTTTCTCTTATATATTTACATATATATATATTTATGGCCCAT
This sequence comes from Rhinopomastus cyanomelas, assembly GCA_013400115.1. Lineage (NCBI taxonomy): Eukaryota > Metazoa > Chordata > Aves > Bucerotiformes > Rhinopomastidae > Rhinopomastus > Rhinopomastus cyanomelas. The sequence goes on along the minus strand of VXBP01005367.1, from coordinate 510,302 downwards.
ATAGTTGTTAGGCTTTTTTCTCCATTTTTAATATTTAAAAAGTACAATATTCCTGCCCTTACCAGCTGTGTATTTTCATTGATCTTTATAGCTTTCCTTCCCAGATAACTGTTTATACTGTTTATACTCATTTTAAAACTCCTTATTGGTTAAGCATTTTGTTTTTAATTGCTGCCATTCCTTCTTCTACTGTGCCCTGGTGAGACCACACTCAGAAATAAGTTTAACTATTGAAAATGTAGTTATTTCCAGTCTATTTCTGCTATTTTATAGAAAGAAAAACTGAAGAGTTGCTTTTTAGGTTTTTTTTTCTGTTGAAAAGTGAATTTGAAGTGTGTGTATGTTACTGATGTGTAGCTTGGAGAAGCGAAGACTAAGGGGTGACCTCTTTTAATGTTCATAAATATGTGAAGAGTGAGTGTCAGGAGGATGGAGCCAGGCTCTGCTCAGGGGTATCTCGTGATAGGACAAGGGGCAACGAGTGTTGTGAGCTGGAACAGAGGAGGTTCCACATCAATATGAGAAGGAACTTCTTCCTGGGGGCTGCTCAGGGAGCTTGTGGAGTCTCCTTCTCTGGAGCTGTTTGAAGCCCAGCTGGGTATGTTCCTGTGCGACGGGATCTGTGATTCTGTGAAAAAAAGGAATTCTGGGCACACATGGTTCAAAATTAATCTAAGGATCCTCCGCATCAAAAAATCTGTTTGTTTATGTAAACAATTTCTTCCTTAAAGTTTTCTTGATGCCTTTTTGTTTTGCCAGACGAGGTATTTAGTTCAGAACATGCAGTGGAGGATATCAGAGTGTTGGGTGTTTTAAACACCAAAGCAGCTTTGGCACAACCTGTTCAGGTGTCCACATGCTAAGAGTAAACTATGTTTACTCGTGAACAAAGGGAAGTATTTGAAATATGGTTTCCATGTTCCTAAATTTGACTGCTGCAGAAGTACGTACGCTATGGGACGCTGCCGTCTCCTTCTCCAGTTCAGTGTGTACAGCACCTGTGACTGCAAACCGAGCTGCTATAGTTATAACTTCTGCTGTGGGGATTTCAAGTGTTGCTGAAAATAGGTTTGTACACATCTGAAGAAGAAAGCAAATGTTTATTTTGAAAGTACAGTTGCCTGAAGTGTTAGGTAGCCTGGAGGAGTTGGCTGTGTGTTTTCAGCAAAGCCAGGAAGGCATTAGACCGGCTTGTTTTGTCCACATGGATCTGCTGAAGCAGGTCCAGAGGAGGGTGATGAAGATTATTAGGAGGCTGGACCACCTCTACTTTGGGGACAGGCAGAGAGAAATGGTGTTTTTCACCTTAAAGAAGGCTCCAGGGTGACCTAATAGTGGCCTTCCAGTACATGAAGTGGACTACAGGGAAGCGGGAGAAGGGCTTTCAAGTAAGGCCTGTAGTGACAGGACAAGAGGCAATAGCCTGAAACTGAAAGGGGAGATCTAGGTTTGATATTAGGAAGAAGTTCTTCACCATGAAGGTGGTGAAGCACTGGAGTGAATTGCTCGAGTTGTGGATGACCCGTCCATGGAAGTGTTCCAACCCCTGCTTTGATTCTGTGATGGGGCTCTGGAAAACCTGGTCTGGTGGGAGAGGGGTGTCCCTGCCCACAGGAAGGGGCTTGGAACTAGATGACCTTCAAGGACCCTTCCACCCTAAACCATTCTGTGATTCTATGGTACAAAATCTGTCAGAGTCTTAATCCATCACTGTGATTGCTAACAGGAACAGTAGCATCTCTGATCATAGTAAATAACATGTTATGGCCAACTCTCCTCTCCCCCTTATTTATCTCGGCAGTAGGTTAGAGGACAAGAATAATTCTGCCTCTACTTGAAACATGCTAAAAACAGTTAAATACATGAATTCTGTTTAATAACTATGATTAAGCATTCATTAAGGTTTAACTAGTGGGAAGCCCCTGTGAAATCAATGTTATAACACAGAGACTGTATCAGTCTCAGCAGCGGTAGATTTGTGTTTTTCATAAAGCGTTCCCTGAATTAAATTTATGGCTGTAACTGTAAATTACAAACTAGCAGAGCTTACGGGCATGTAATTAATGTAGGAGCTCAGTGTAACAGAGAAAACAAGACAAAATTATAGTATAGGAGTTACGTTGTGCCGTTCATGTTTGCGCTAAACAGTCGCAGTTCCACGTGGCTCTTGGTTTTGCCCACCTCTGGGAGCTGCAGTAAAATCTTAAGCAAAGCTCTCTTGAGATACACGCACATGACAAGGTGTTTGCACGAGGTGGAATTAATAGCTAGAGATGAGTTTCTGGACTGATCTGTCTGTTTTTGTCAGTGTTTGACAGCTCTGTGCCTTTCACAGTAAGTAATGATGGCTAATGGGCGCTTGGTTTCAGCAGTCTCTGCGTGCCTGCCGTCCCCGTGAGGCGAGAATGGACTTGAAACATTGCATCAGCCTCTGGTAGTATTTTCTCCTTGGGAGACAGTGGCTGGCCCACCTGCAGGTGTCTAGAGTCATTCTTGTTCTCTACACTTGGAAGGGAAACATTTCCAAGAAATTTCTCTGAAGAAACGTTTGCTGCCCTGCAGTTGGGGAAAGGGTTTGACGTTGAAATCTTATGCCAAGATTGACTCATGTTCTGGGGTGAGAGAAACACAAACAATAGTCTTGAAACTGCTGGAACTTGGAGAGGCAGTGAGATGCTCTTGAGATGATTGTAATAATCTTGTAATGTGGGTTATTGGATATGACAGCTATCATTTTAACAATTTTGTATGAACCAGCTCTCCAGGATTTTGAACTGGGGGCCAGTCGTAACTGAAAACAGCACACAAGTGCATCATACATGGGGTGGTTAGAAACATGTTAAACAAAGCAACAGTAGTGTGCAAAAGGGTAATAGTCACGGAATCGCAGAGCATTAGGGATTGGAAGGGACCTCGAAAGGTCATCCAGTCCAGTCCCCCTGCCCCAGCAGGATCCCCTAGATCCAGTTGCACAGGAACGTGGCCGGGTGGGTTTTAAACATCTCCAGAGAAGGAGACTCCACAATAACCCTGGGCAGCCCCTTCCAGTGCTCCATCACCCTGACTGGGAGTTCCTTCTCACACTGATGTGGAACCTCCTCTATTCCAGCTCACACCCATTGCCCCTTGTCCTGTCATTGGCTGCCCCTGAGCAGAGCCTGGCTCCATCCTCCTGACACCCACTCTTCACATATTTGTAAACACTAATGAAGTCACCCCTCAGTCTCCTTATCTCTAAGCTAGTTTATCAAGAGTGTTTGCATGGTGAGCTGTTCAGTTTTTACTAGAAAACACGGTGTAAGAAAGTCAAATACTCAACCCTACAACTAGATTTTGTCAGCGCGCAGAGATATCCAGTCTTACGCCAGCTCTGTGTCAAAAAGAAGCTGTGGCTTGTGGGTTGGCTGAATGAACACTGGAAAGATTATACTTAATTTCATAATTGAGCAACATTTGTCATCTGTAATATTAGATTAGTGCCTGCAGTTCTGTTACAACACCAAAACGGTCCTGTTTTTACTGTAAATGTGAACATCAGCAGCAGCCTTTCCAGCCTGTCTGTACTGTATTAACAAGAATACTCAGCGTGTGTAGTGATTCACAGAATCACAGAGCACTGGGGATTGGAAGGGACCTCCACAGACCATCCAGTCCAGTCCCCCTGCCACAGCAGGATCCTCTAGATCCAGTTGGGCAGGAACGTATCCAGGCAGGTTTTAATTCCTTAAAAGTAAGTGTAAGATTCACTTAAGATTTCATGACCTAATTTGTTGGTCTTCTCCCTGGAAGTGTTCCCAGTCCAGTAGGGAGTCTCAGGACATTGTCGTTACTAATACTAGATGCTGAAGATGTGACTTTGTACAAAAACATTGAATTAATGGCCTGTGAACAAATTTAAGGTGCAAAAAATTACTCCTCCTTTGTTCTAGTGGATGTAACTGCCACGTTGTTCCCATAGGAGGTTCCACATCAATATGAGAAGGAACTTCTTCACAGTGGCGTTGGAATGGGCTGCCCAGGGGAATTGTGGAGTCTCCTTCTCTGGAGAAGCCCACCTGGATATGTTCCTGTGCAGTTTGATCTAGGTGATCCTGCTGTTGGGTTGAGGATTGGACTGGATGATCTTTTAGGTCGCTTCCAACCCCTAATGTTTGTGATTCTGTGAATCTGTAGCTTGGAAGTTAAATAAGACTTGAGTTTCCACTTCACACTCCTTGCTGCCGCTTGGCTTGTTTGTGCTGCATTCTTAATTAATGTGGAGCATAAATATGTGACCTACTCGGAGTAGAAAGTGTTGCTCAAGCCTTCCTTTGGGTCTTGTGAGCAAAGACTTTTTAGCTTCTCAGTGCATGGTTTATGGAAAGCAAAGTACTAAGAATTGCATTATATAAGCTTACTCTTTTTCTTTCCCAAGGACAGCGAAGATGAGCAGAGACTGTTCGTTAACAGGGTGACTAACAAACTGTAATGTCTTCACTCCTAACAACACCTTTCCTCGCGAGGGCAAGAATCATGGCAGACTGAGACTGTTGTTAGTGCTGTGGGGATTATCTCATGCTTCTGAGGTCACCGGAGGGACAGCGAGAGGGCCTAGGCAGAACTGGTAATTGTCGAGTTGGCACGGTGCGCTGCCCTGTCGCATTACTGCAGAGGACTCCTCCTCCAACCGCCTTCTAATGAGGTGAATTTCATTCTCTTCAGCCTGTATTCCCGGCTCAGTTTCAGCCAAGGGAGGAATGACACCCAGGTAGGCAGAGTAAGTAAGGTGGTTCCTTAGGAAGTCTGCAAATGAAAAATTTGATCAAAATGTGGTTTTTGAGAAGGGTCAGAGCAATGACAGGGGTTAAACACACAATGTTTATTTTCTGCTATTAGAGGCAAAGCACCTTAATTTATAGAGCAGCTCTGGATACTAATCAGGTAAGAGTAAAAGGTCTCTTTCAGTCTCTCTAGAAGATACTGGTAAAAATCAACACATCTAAACCTCACCAGATGACAGGACCTCATTAGGTCTCATAGTTGATGGGAACACAGACTGCAGTCCGACGTAAGGTACATGCGTTGCTGCGTGTAGGTGCAACCGTAGTTCCACTGATTGATTGTCTCCTTTGCTACAGATTTCTGGTTATTTTATTTCTAAATACGAACTTGTTTTTCCTGTCTTTTGGGGAGGAGTATTGTCTGCTGAATTCTTTGGGTGGTTACTCACAGAGGGACAAAGCACTCTACGTATCTCTTTTAACACTGGAGGTTGCTTACTGCCTGAGGTCTGTCTACCCACCACCTATGCACTTAACACCTGATAGTGAAGAGAGCCAGCTGCCTCACAGGCCAGCACTGGGACACAAAGTCATGTTTGTCTCTTTCAGGGTGGTCAGGAGAAGTTTGCAGCACCATTTGACTTTGCAGAGGCGTGTTGTTTCCAGAGCGAGTCGCACCTCGCTGGCTGCGTGGGAGCTGGCTGCTGCAGAGCTTTGCTGTCCAGGTCTGAGGTGGCTGTAGAAATGAAAAGCAGTTTTCTTTACTGGGCCTTAACGTACTTCTCCAGAGATTTCATCTCTGTTCTTACCAGAAAAAGTAACCAGACATTCTATTATCAACCTCGCTTTGTTGTTTTGCTTCCTTTATGACTAATTGGCCCAGTTCTAAATTGGTTCCCAGAGGAAACGAGGTGTCTGCATGACTGTCCAGCTGTTGTGTTTGCGGCCTGTGGCTAACGTACATCAAATTTGGCAGGGTAATCAGTGCTTGACGCAGAAGCACTGCCTTTCTACCAGTTTGTGGTGGCTGCAAATGGGATTGGAAGACAGAACCAGTGCATGGGATGAAGGGAATCATATATCTAAAGGGTGACTGTTAGGGGGATGGGACCAGAGTCTTCTCGATGGTGCCCAGCGATACAGCAGTGGGCAGTGGACACAAGCTGGAACCTAGGAGCTTCTGCTTAAACATAAGGAAAAGCTTTTTCATGGTGAGGGTAGCAGCACTAGAGCAGGCTACTCTGAGAGAGGATGTGGATTCTCCTTCTCTGGAGACATTGAGGCTTCGCCTGGATGTGTTCCTGTGTGATCTGCTCTAGGGGATCCTGCTTTATCAGGGGGTTGGACTTAATGATCTCTGGAGGTCCCTTCCAACCCCTACCATTCTGTGATTCTATGATTGTAGCAGACTTGGAAGAGGAAGGCCTAAGGCTGTTTATCCTGTGTGCAGAGACTGGGACAGAAATCATCATGGGAATTCATCTCTTTGAGCCACTGTAACATCAGCAGGACTCCTGTTAAACTTGCATGTACGTTGCTTTTTCATTTGTGGTGTTCCAGGCAGAGGTTTCAGAGAGCAGACCTTCCAGAGGCTGTTGCTTTGTCAGGTTGTTCTGACAAGCTTTCCTTTTGGGGCTGAGGTGTCAGTCTGTAACAACAGAGGCACTTCTGGCACGTGATAAATACTGCTTTTAGAAGTGGCTGCAAAGAAAGGGCACTGACAAGCAGAGTAGAAATTGAAAAACACTGAGATAAAATTTCTTTTATAACATCTGTTTCTTGGCTTTCTGACTTGGGGTACCTGCTCACAGTCACAGAATCACAGAATCATTCAGGTTGGAAAAGACCCTTGGGACCACAGAGTCCAGCTATCAGCCCTACCCTACGAGTTCACCCCTAAACCACATCCCCCAGCACTACAGCTGGGCGACTTTTAAACTCATGGACACTCAACCACCACCCTGGGAAGCTGAGATCGAGCACTGACCAGGGTGCTCTTTGGGCTCAGCTCTCCCAAATGGGAAGGGGCCAGAAGAGATCCTTGTGCTCTTCCAAAGCAAGAAAGAGGAAACGAGACACCTCCCAGAAGACAAATGAGAGAGAGGTGTGTGTGAAGAGCAGCTTTTCCAGAGATGTGGCTGTCTGTCACAGTGATCCACTGTCAGAGGCAGTGATGCATGGCTGTAGGCTGTGAAGAGCATCCTGCACTGGTCTCCTGTGCTGCCACCCTCAGTGTTCAGGTGATGTCCCAACCTAAGGAAGCAGTCAGTTGTGTGGGCCTGCAGGTACAAAACATCTCTTGAGACTCTTAGGTCTCCCACATTCCTTCCTGTGCTGTTGTAGTCCTGAACAGGGATTCATAACATAAAAGGTGTCTTTCAAATGGAAAGTGCTGAGAGTTAGAGGGTGCATCAAGCACCTGCCTGTGGTACTGTTAACGGGGTAAGGGGACAGGAAGAAATAGGATGTATTTGATATATGTGTTCTTCAGCACTCAGTAACATCTGCTTTTCTTCACTTTGAGATAGGTAGTGGCCTCCTTGGAAGCCACAGTGGGTTTCTTTCTGTAAAATATTTTGAGTTCGAGGCTCCTGTGCAACTGGACGTAGGTGATCTTGCTGCACTGGAAGGGCTGCCCGGGGCGGAGGTTGTGGAGTCTCCTTTTCTGGAGACTTTTAAAACCCACCCGGCCATGTTCCTGTGCAACTGGATCTAGGTGGTCCTGCTGTGGTGGGGGACTGGACTGGGTGATCCTTTGAGTTCCCCCCCAGTCCCTGATGTTCTGTGATTCTGTGATGCATTTTTAGGTAACTTCTTTTTAAGGCAGCTCAAAGGTCATCTTTTTTACATTACAGAACTGTCTTTCGTTTCATCAGCTTCTGTGGCTTCTGTTGCATAAAAATTTGCTAAAACATTTGTTCAGATTGTATAATCAGTCCTGGGGAACATTATCTAAACCTCACAAGTGTGCTCACTGCGAAGTCAGTGCTCCCCCATTTGCACGTGTACGTTAAATGTGTTTATTGTCTTAATAGTTACTCTTCTGTCACCCTAATATATATAATCTCCAGAGATTGTTTATCTTTCCTTCTCATGAATGTGCAGCCTCCGAAAGTACTTGAGGGGTGCGCTTGAGCTCTCCTGATTCTTGCCATGTATGGCACAATGCACTGCCCAAATTTGGTCAAATATTTTTAGCCACTTAGTCATATGTCTTTTAATGTGCTGCATATGTAAGCTTTGATTCACTTAGCAACAGGGTTTTTATGGCTGCCTCTTGCCAGCTTTTCTTATGTAGACTTGAAAAATGGACAAGGAAAGTTCTGTGCTGGGTTGTGTCATGTCGTAGCCAGATGGTCTGGATTTTGGGAGGGGTTTTTTTAGTAGCTCTAATCAATTTTAAGATGCCCCTTTTCGACTGTTAGTAATTTGAGAGCATCTTAACGGGTGACTATGCAGTGTATTCAGCATCACAGAACATCAGGGATTGGAAGCGACCCTGAAAGATCATCCAGTCCAATCCCTGTGACACAGCAGGATCCCCTAGATGCAGCCACACAGGAACACGTCCCGGCAGGTTTTAAGCATCTCCAGAAAAGGAGACTCCACAACCCCCCTGGGCAGCCCTTTCCAGGGCTCTGTCACCCTCACTGTGAAAAGGTCCTTCTCACATTGATGTGGAGCCTTCTCTGTTCCAGCTCACACCCTCTGCCCCTTGTCCTATCATGAGGTGTCCCTGAGCAGAGCCTGGCTCCATCCTCCTGACACTCACCCTTCACATACTTATAAACATTACATTATCAGGGTACATTAGGGATTGGAAGGGACCTCGAAACATATTACAATATTAATACTTTACAAACTAAGAAGTTTAGGAAATGTCAGTATTTTCTAATGTACATTTTTTTCCTCACAATAAATAGGGGCTGTTAGGTTATGGGTAGGCTGTCAGTGGTTGGGCAGATCAGAGGGTGACAGAGCACTGGAACAGGCTGCCCAGGGGGGCTGTCGAGTCTCCTTCTCTGGAGATGTTTACAGTCCACCCTGGCATGTTCCTGTGGATCTCGGTGGTCCTGCTGTGTCAGGGGGATTGGACTGGATGATCTTTCAAGGTCCTTTCCAGTCCCTCATGTTCTGTGACTCTGCAGTACACAGTGATAAGAAATGGAAGACCGTGCTTGAGGAATTCTTGAGTCTTTATCGTTAGACTGTTCAGGAATTACTTTAATGAAAGAAAGACTGGATTTAAGGATGGATAAGGCTGCAAGGATAATTTACAAAATCCTTTAGACAGTCACTTTTCAAGAATACCTGAAGGTGTGGGACAGTTTCTGGAAGCTTTCATTCTGTAACGTGTTTTTGTTTGTCATTAAAACCAAATGATGCGAGCGCAGCGCCCTGCAGTCTAGTCACAGCCCAGCTGCGCGTTCATGGCTGAGCAAGTCCAGATGAGAGTCCTCGTTAAAACAGTCCCGTGTTACATTCTAAGCAAAGCCCTAAGTTTGTACCTAACTAAAGCAAATGGGGTCAGAGGAGGATAGTTTCTTGCTGTTTTTTGTTTGGCTGGTTAAACAGGACAGCAGCACATCTCCCTCACAGTGTAGCTGTTGCCTCAGCATTGCAGAGTGGAGGAGAACTTTGGGATTCATCTGGGAAGGTACAGCTGCTGAAGTAAGCAAGTTTGAGGGGGTTTGCCATAAGAAGCAGCATATAATTTCCAGTCTTTATTGCTGTGAAAGTATTCAAAGAAGAAGGGTGGTTGTCAGGAGGATGGAGCCAGGCTCTTCTCAGTGTCATCTAATGATAGGACAAGGGGCAACGGGTGTGACCTTGAACAGAGGAGGTTCCACATCTATATGAGAAGGAACTTCCTGGTGAGGGTGACAGAGCACTGGGAGGGGCTGCCCGGGGGGCTGTGGAGTCTCCTTTTCTGAGACGTATAAAACTCCTCTGGACGTGTTTCTGTGTGACTGGATCTGGGTGGCCCTGCTGTGGCAGGGGGATTGGACTGGATGATCTGTCAAGGTCCCTTCCAATCCCTGATGAACTGTGATATTGTGAAGTAAAATCTGTACCTTATTTACATTAGAGTCAGAGTTCTCCAGAAGGATTTTGGAGCCCAGCAGTAAAAGTTCTCATTTCAGCCCTCTGGTTCTATAGCATCGTTGATTTATAAAGCAAAAAAATTACTAACCAGCCTTGTGGGGTCTAGCTGTTTTGAGTCCTTGCCGTCCTGAAATGCAGAGAGACTTTTCTCTCTGTTGCTCTGCCCTTTTAAGGGCAGCAGTATGGAAGTTGGCAAGAAAACTCACTGAGCACCCTGTGAGAAAAATGCTCAAACCCGGAGAAGACAGGCAAAACAGGAGCCAGGCAAGATGGAGATCAGGAGAAGGGCAGCGGTTCTGTGTCTGGGCAGTGCTGTTTGCTCAGTCATTAGGAGATAGGCACAAGCGATAACGCTTTTCCCTGCGCCAGACTGATGCTTGAGCAAGTTTATGAAGCAGCAGTGATATTAGACTGCTAATATCTGCACGGTGGTACAGAATATGCTGCAGCAGAAAGCGGCAGGAGGGTGTTGAAATGCAGCGTAGAGTCCCCTTCCACGCTCCTTGGTCGCAGCTGCCTTTTCATCCAGACCACATCACGGTGCTGTTTTCCAAACGGCTCCCCTTCTCTCGGTCACAACAGTCCTGCTTTGTCGTGTAGCTGTTCATTCAGTTGGAACACACGCTCCAGTGTCCGGGCAGAGCCTGGAACAGAGTGAGGGCCTGGGGGCTTTATGAAGGGAGTGACTTTGTACTGCGAAACAGGGTTGTAGTGGGAACTGTAAATGACTTCTCAGAAAACCAGAACAGATCTACCTGAGAAAATCGTATTTCTTTGCTTCGTTAGAGCTCCCTTTGACTTTGCTTGTTTACAAGTCCTTAACACCTGCTGCTTCACTGTCACGTTTTCCCTGTCCTGCTGTCGAGCCCCAGCAAAGAGACAGTGATTCCTCATCAGACCTGAATCGTGGAATCATTAGGGATTGGAAGGGCCCTCGAAAGTCTGAATCTAGTCTGAAGAACCCTTTTGCTTGAACATGTAGCGTTCAACATAACGTAAACGTAACGTGGGCATTAAAGATGCGTAGTAAAGGTGAACTGCTTCAACATGAACCCACTTAAATCTTTCTTTCTTTCTAGGCTTGTATAGACGATAACGTAGACATGGTGAAATTCCTGGTGGAGAACGGAGCAAATATTAATCAACCAGATAATGAAGGCTGGATACCTCTACATGCAGCTGCTTCCTGTGGATATCTTGATATAGCAGAGTAAGACCTTTTCCTTTGATATTTTTAAATACATGTGTTTTGCCTAATACATTGTTAGGGGGGCACTGCAAGCCAATGGCATAGTAAATTGTCATTTTAGTTGCCCCTGGTGTCGTCTTTATGTTGTGTGCTGGCTGTGAAGTGTGCTGTGTGCCTGACAATTTGTGTACTTTTCTCTTTCTAGCTTTCTTGCGTTGTGTCTTCGGTGCCTGCGAGATAGAAGCATTTAAGGCTGTTCCTGACTGTCCAATGATTTTTCCTTTAATTATTTCTTCTTTAGGAAGGTTGTTATGAGGGGAGGACAGGAAGAAAGTTCAAATCTGTGTTCGTTAAAGCTCACTCGGTACTAAATTCCAGCAGTGGTTTTTGTTGTTGAAGCCCATTGATATCTGGTTTAGGGGTGAACGTGTAGAGTAGGGTTGATGGTTGAACTCACTGATGCCAACCTGCATGATTCTGTGATTCTATGGTTCTAATACACTAAACCCAGATTTTTCCAGAGGTTTTCTGGTTTACCTGAAGTACTGATTGATTTGAGAAAATACGTGTTGTATGTTATGCAGCACAGCTCTTCTTACACTGAAGGAGGAAATAAGGTCTTTCTGAAGGCCTTTGGGGTGAACATAAGCTTCATGAATTCTGCTGAACACTGTGCGATGTCTGGTCCAGTGCTGAGACTTGGGTAGAATATGAAGTAGCATTTTGTCATAAAATTAGGTTTCTGTGCTAACTGCAGCGGTAAAGCTGTACGTTGTAAGTTCAGGCATCATTTATTGATGTGCTGGTCTGTGAGTTTGGGAAATGTAATTGCTTGAATAAAATCTGGAGGCGTGTGCATCCCTTTCTCTGGGAAGACACTGGGAATGAAGTGCTGTGTGCATCTGGTTTTGTAAGTGGGACACTGTGTGACCACTCACTTCTGCAGTCTGCCTTCTGCACTGTACAGATGGTTAATGCTGTGATCGCCCTTACGTGTGTGCTGGAAGCCTTTACTTGTTGGCTGGTCTGTGACAAGAATTTCCCTAGAAACTGAGGAAGCAGGAGCCTTTCTTTGCTTTACTGGAGGTAACACACAAGCTTTTTTCCACAATAGGAAAAAGTGGAATCAGCTGAGTTCTTGATTTGGCAGTGAAGCCTAACGCAGGCAGATGTTCAGGCAAGAAAAAGCAGCGTCCCTTGTCCACAGACCATTTGTCACTATTGACTTGAGTATCTGAAGTCTGTAACATCTCAGAAGACTGGTATTTTTGTTCCCTCAGACTGGGATAGAACTTGTCTGCATATTTTCTATAGATACCCTTTGAAAAACTGCAGTTATGGGAGTGTAATCCTGTGGGATGTGGGAAGTCTAAGCTGTTGGAAGAGGTTTTTAAGGTGCAAGGAGGAACTGTTGAGACAGATTTCCACATAGAGCTGAGGAGGGTAACCTGACCTGAACATAGCAATATTTATGTCTGATGAGGCCCACAGAGTTCAGATTTTCTTCAGGAGCTCAGCAGAAATTGCAGCTGAGGCAGAACTGGGCGGATGTGAAAGGATGGTGCAAAGTCATTACTGAAGGTGGGAAATCTGACTTCTGTTTGGCCTGTAGCACATGTTGGGTTCAGCAGCTGCATTAGGAAAGGTGCATCTTCCTGGGAGTCAGGAAAGTGTATGTTTCTGTGCCTCTGTGGCTGAAGCTGATCTATTCCACTTGTAGCACTAGATCTTCTTCTTCATGGAAGGCAGCTTTTAATTTGGGTGCTTCATGGGACTATGTATCCGTAAATGTGACGGGTGATGGCTTGTCACTTCTGTGTCTTGTGTGATTTCCCAGCTCAGAATCACTCACTTGGGTTGGAAAAGACCCCTGGGATCATCAAGTCCAACCACCTACCCTACCTTACAAGTTCACCCCTAAACCACATCCCTCAACACCTCATCCAGACAATCTTTAAACACATCCAAGGATGGTGATTCAACCACCTGCCCGGGCAGCCTCTTCCAGTGCCTGTTGACCCATTTTTCGTAGTGGCTAACCTAAACTTCCCCTGGTGCAACTTGCGGGTGTTTCCTCTTGCCCTGTCACTTGTTACTTTTGAGTCTCCCCTCAGCCTCCTCTTCCTCAGGCTAAACAGCCCCAGGTCCTTCAGGTGCTCCTCATGTTCTCCAGAGGTTTGCCAACCTTGTTTCTGTGGACCTGCTCCAGCACTTCAGTGTCTGTCTTCTATGAGGTGCCCAAAACTGAGCTCAGAAGGCATTACGTAAAGGAGTGGGGCTTTTTCCCCCCACTGAATTAAAAAGTCAGCATCAAATGCTTTGAATAAATTAAAGTTACAAATTTCTAATACAGGAGGACTTCAAGAGGAATGTTGTGTGCATTCTGTAAGATGGTAGATAACAGCCAGGACCCTTACATTTACCTTGTAAGTCTCTTGTAAAACTGTCTGGGTGTGCATAACGATATTATTCTTTTTCATCTGGAAGATCTCTTCTGCATCTTTAAAAGCTTGTGTGCTATTTCAGTGCAAGGATTAAACAAACTCCTTTTTAGAGTGCAAAAACATAATGAAGGAGTAAAAGATAATGAAAGAGCAGCACAGAAGAAACAGAATTGTTGAACGCTTTGGGTTTGATTCTCTCTGCTTTGTGTGGTACCAGGTCACACAAGCGATTGTCTCTTTCTTCCTGACTTCTTAAATTGAAAGCCTCCTCTTTGTTTAGAAGAAGAGCAGCAGCTTGGCTGCCTGTGCTGCTCTAAAACCCAGCTCACCCGCTTTCCTTCCTCCTCAGTTTCCTGTGTTGTGTCCCCTTCTTCCACTGATGCTTAAAGCAGAGTTTAAAAGGGTTGTGCATAACCACTGCCTCGCTGCTGATGCCCTTTGGTTTCTCCAGACACCTGAAGGTGAACCCAGCCAGACTAGCTTGCTGAAGCCTCAGCGAGCTATTGTTGTCCCAGGATCTCTTCTTTTAGTAACAACCCATTGAGATTACATTGAGTGATCATGGTCTACTGTATGGAGGAGTGAGAGGCAGTCCTGCAAACCTGGAGTTGAATACATAGATGTTCCATGATAGGTGGTTTCCTCACAGCTCTAATTGCCTTGTGGAGACTGCAGTGGGTGCTGGGTGGTAGTGACTGCTGCCTGTGGTACGAGGATGGGACCTGTGTTCATCTGACAGCAGCTAGGAAAGGGAATTCAGTCCAGTTTCACAATGTGCTTGGTGTGACCATATTCAGACTACTGCAGAGACGGGCAGGCATTCCCTTCTCCCTGTGGTTTTGCCTCCTACACAGGCTCTTACCCCCTCTCTTACATTATCTAATGATCACTCATCAACGTGGGAACCATTAGCCTTCAGGGGCTTAAAGGGTTGGTTTATTCCCTGCAGTGATCTGGCTTGCCAGCTGCTGGCATAGACACACGGGTGTAAGAAAAGGTCTGGGCTGCTTTTCAGCCACAGCCTGCACCTCTGATGGGAAGCACGGCTGCGGAGGGCTGCCTGTGCTAAGGTGGACTTCATCTCCCACCTCATGAAGTGCAGCCAGCTGGTACTGATGAATGTGCTTCCATGATATCTGAGGGCGGTGGTGCCATGAAACGTATTTCAAAGCAGTTGTTTCTAGTCCGTTTTTCTCTAGGTTTTAATTACTTGATCATCTGAACCTACTCCTTACTGGAGTGGTTTCAATCAAAGCCTTCTGCCAAAATCCGTGAGAACCCTAGAAGAGCAAGACGTTATTGAGGCACTGAAGTGGGCTGCCCAGGGTGCTGGCTGAGTCACCATAGCTGGATGAGTTGAAAAGATGCTTAGATGCGTTGTTGGGGGATCTGGTTTAGGGGTGACCTTGTAGAGTAGGGCTGATGCTTGGACTTGATGATCCCAGGGGTCTTTTCCAACCTGAATGATTCTGAGATTGTATTTAAGCAAAGCAGACTTAGGAGCTATCCTCGACATTTTCCTGTCTCCTTTAGCTTTGTGCCCAGTGATGGTTTTAACGGGGTATGAAGTGATGTTATTAGTGATGCCTTCACAAATAGATCTTTGGATTTGTGAATGACAAGGTGAAGTTGGTGGATTGATGCAAACCGACGATGCAAACTGATTTGGGTTTGTTCTGAGGGAGCTATTACAAGGCGACTGAATGTTTTTGTCAGCACTCAAGGCATTAATTCAATTGACACAACCAAATGTTAAGTGGAGGAGTAGAATTAAAAGGGAAAAAAAGCACTGAAGATGAAACTTGCTGCAGCCCACTCAGAAAATGAGACGAGGCCTTCAGAAGGATCTGTTATAAAACAATCCACGTGACAAAACAAGAGCAGGGAATGAAGACCTTTTTCTTTTCCCGTCTGAAGAACTGCTTTTCTAGAAGAATGACTGATCTCTCTGTGAGTTGCCACTGGTAAAGATGTGGTGCTTGTTTTGAGAGCTGTGGAAAGGTCACTGCAGGCTTTGGAGGATTGTTTCAGTCAATTTCTGTTTGCTGCCTTGTTTCTTCCTGGAAGAACAGATTGGAAAGAAATGTTAATGGAAGAGAAAATATGCTAGTGTGGTAGGCTCTTCCCCCTCCCAGCACAACTCCACATGGGGTGCTCGTTCTTTGTCAGCAGCTGCTCTTCCTTCTCCAAACTTGTACTAGATATCTGCAAAGATGAAGTAAAACCCATTGGAGAAAATTACGGGGAGACTTGGAGGAGAGCGGTGAGCTGCTGTCAGTCAGCTGTGCTGTGGCAATGTGCAGTTCTCAGTGTGTTTGTGCTGCTTCTATCTCTGTCCTGAGAATAATGGAAAACTAAGTAGTTTAGGGTGAAGGTGAAAGTTCCTTTTTAAAGTAATGTTGTTATGTGGGAGAGTTGAATCTTTGCATGCAGCTGCAGTCTGATGTTGGGATAATATAACAGCTGTCAGACACACACAGGAAGATGCAGTTGATGGGTTAGAAGGAATTATAGGACCTAATGGATTCAATACCTGTTTGTTGGGCTGTAAGAATCGTGGGGGCCTGCTGCCTTCAAATTGGAAAACCCACCTGGACGTGTTCCTGTGTGACTTGGTCTAGGGGATTCCTGCTGTGGCTGGGGGATTGGACTGGATGATCTTTTGAGGTCCCTTCCAATCCCTGATGTTCTGTGAGTCTGTGTCTCTCTCGTGATACCCCAAATATAGGCTGTATATTGTGTTTCAGTTCTTACAAAAATACATCTTCTAGAGCTTTAAGTTCAGAGGTATCCCCTTCAGGGCTGTATGATTTAGTGGGAAGTATCTTTTTTTCCTTTAATGTGTTTTAGCAATTCATTCAGTCCAATTAAGAGTGAAGGGACTGATGCTGAACACAAAGCATCAGACAGAGCAGTCTAACTTGTGTCTGGAAAAGAATTTGGAAGTGTAGCTCGTGTCTCAAAAAACCATCCTGCTTTGAGAAGTGGTGTTTTCGGCAAGATCTTTCCTTGCTTATCAGAAACCATGGGTTTTGTTGATGTCCTGAGAACAATTTAGAGTAGATTGCTTACCTCTGAGTTCTGAAGTTGACTGTGATACGTAAGGAAGACAAGACACACGGAAGAGCGATACCTGTGGAACTCGTGTAGAGACAAACATATGAGGTTGTCCTTGGATGATGGCTTGTAACTGCCTGCAGCCACCAGTCCACTCTTATTTTCTAGGTATGACTGGAACATAGGAGGGCAGCTCTAGATACATGAGCAACCAGGTTTTGAATGGAGCAAGTGCTGGGTGAGCAAGGTGTGCTGTCACTTGTGAGGGCCGCATCAACTCATTCAAAATGACTCTTTTCGAGAGAGGTGGTAGATTCTTGTGTCCTGTTCTGGGCACCTCAGTTCAAGGACAGAACTGCTGGAGGGAGTCCAGCACAGAACCACAGAGATGATGAAGGGAGCAGAGCATCTCCCTGGTGAGGAAAGGCTGAGGGAGCTAGGGCTCTTGAGCTTGATAAAAAGGAGACTGAGGGGTGACCTCATTCATGTTAATAAATACGTGAGGAGTGGGTGTCAGGAAGATGGAGCCAGGTTCTGCTCAGGGGCATCTAATGATGGGACAAGGGGCAGCGGGTGTGAGCTGGGACACAGGAGCTTCGACATCAGTGTGAGAAGGACCTTCTTCCCAATGAGAGTGACGGAGCCCTGGAAGTGGCTGCCCAAGGTGGTTGTTGGGAGTGTCCTTCTCTGGAGACATTTAAAACCCACCTGGCCATGTTCCTGTGCTGCTTGGTCTAAGTGATCCTGCTGTGGCAGTGGAACTGGGCTGGATGATCTTTCAAAGTCCCTTCCAATCCCTAATGTTCTGTGATTCAGTGATTCTTACAAGACTGTGGATTCTAGGGATTCCTTAGTGCTGTTAAATATTTATTATTCTACTTAATCATTTATCTGACACAAAAGTAATGTACAGTGAGGTGGGTTTTCAGTGTTTTCTCAGAGAAAACGTGGGTGAGGTGTGATTGGCACTTCTGTACATTCCAGCTTTTGTCTTCTTGCGGCTTTTACTTGAGCACTTCCCTGTGTCGCAAGATTGACCCTATTCTGCCACGTACAGTAGACTTTCTAATGACACTGAAGCAACTTATGACCTACTTATCCTTTCTTACAGCTGTGCCTTTTGTTGGACATCCTAAACTACGTCATTTCAGTGCAAATGATCCTCATCTCCATGTGTGTTTTTTCTAGTCTTATCCGTGGCTGAGGCCGCATGAAAGCTGCTTGAATTCTCCTGAAATCCATGTGGATACAGTGGTATCTAGAGACCTAAGGCGGCTGTGGGTTGAGTGAGTCATTTGGATGCAGTTCAGAAACTGAGACACACAAACATAGGGATGGGGTTTTATTTCAATAAGCAGCAAGTATGACATGAAAAAGCCTCAAAAGGAATCACTTGAAGCCTCTGGGTTACAGATGAGGTCCTGCTTATCGACTTGGAATTAGCAGTGAGAGATTTTTTTGGTAGGAAATGTTTTCAAGGAAATTCAAAGCAGACTGGCGGGTAAACAGCTGCTAAGAATTGCAGATTGCTGGTGCCTGTCAAGGGGCCAGAGCAAGTTCACTACTACTGGGTGACGCTGATGTTGCTTCATAGAGAGGTTGGGTCACTATACTATTGCATAATGTAATTACAAGATAAGTTCTGTGAAGTAGTGATCATATCTATGCTAATACCTGCTCAAGCTCAGTTAAATAATTGATTTGGTTTCATTTTTTCTGATATAAATGGCAGCTTGTGGCTGTTGGAAGCAAACAAGCTTGTTAAGTTAGGTCCGTGCTTAGAGCTTCCTCTGAAACAGAAAGCAGCAGTGGTTAAAACTCGGTTTGTTTTGCTCCTGTAGCCAAACAGAGCAGCGCTGCTCTTGGCACAAGGGGGTGGCTGAGCAAGTGGTGTGATCACCTTTTGGTGGTGGGCAGTTAGCTGTGGAAGCTGGACAGCAGCGTAGTTTTCCTTCTTCCTCCTTTTCCGCTTCTGTGCTGTTGTGTCTTCAACCTGTGTCACTCAATCCCAAGCGTTCAACTGAAGGACACTAACAAATCACAGAATCACGGAGCATTAGGGATTGGAAGGGACCTCGAAAGACCACCCGGTCCAACCCCCTGGCACAGCAGGATCCCCTAGACCCAGTCATTAGGGATTGGAAGGGACGTTGAAAAGGGGTTGGACTCGATGATCTCTTGGGTCCCTTCCAACCCCTAACATCCTATGATCCTATGACCACCCAGTCCGATCCCGTGCCAGAGCAGGATCACCCAGACCAAGTCACACAGGAACATGTCCGGGTGGGTTTTAAACATCTCCAGAGAAGGAGACTCCACAACCCCCACCACAAGGGCTTGGAGACTTGCTGCAGGAAAGCATCCTGAGCACAGAGAGTGTCATGAGCTAGTTTCTCTCTGCACTGTACTGTGCTGTACGTGAATGTCCTTCAGCAGCTGCCACAAGGTATTTTTCAAACTTCATAGTAAGGAAACACTTTCTCACAAAGCAAGTAGTGAAGGTAGCATCCAACACTCTCTTTAAAAATACTTTCTGTTTGACTGTAGTCCTTCCCTGCTAAAGTTCTTTCCCTTTTTGCCCTGCATTCCTCCTGGCATTACCAGACTCCAGTTACATATTCTCCCCCCTTTTTTTGTTGTAAATAGGCTACAGCACATGTTTCCCTACATAGCTGTCTTCAGGTTTCCTACTTCCCTCTTCCCGGTCGCTGTTTACTTTCACCTAAACATTGCTGTGCCACCTTCTCCTGTGTCTTTCCTCTATAAGGAGATGCTAAAACACGAAGGCTTAGCTGCTTTTCATGTGCTGTGAGGAGGAATTTTCCTGTGGAGTCTTTGCACCGCTAATGTTTAGGTGGCCGCCTACGTACAAATATTTCTGGAGCTCGCTGCTGGCTTTTTTCATAGGTTCCTTGGAACACAGGAGGACTAAGTCTAACCAGATACTGTTATCTCTGCAGTGTTTCTTCTGTGTTCCTGCATAGCAAGAAGGAAAACAGATGCTGTTCTAGTTCCCTTGCTAGGGCAGCAGAGGCTGGGGTCGGCGAGCTCTGTGCGGAGCTCAGCAGCGCGTTGGCACGTAGGGGAGCACTGGCTGCATGAACATAAACGTCTTTAGTGTTTATCGATTGATTTGGAGTGGACAGAAAGTGCTGCTGATGTTGAGGGGGATGTTCTTTCCTGTCTCCTTGGCGTATTGCTTCAATAGCTTTGGCAATTTTGAAGCAGAGATCTGTCCAACTTGCCTTTTGGATCAGCTTCAGGAAGGAGAGTGAGAAGCCGGGTTTGCTGATGCCTTGGAGGAACGCTTGCGTGTCGAAGCAGATAGAATTATTGTCAGACTGGTCCCTAGTTCACAGAAATGCTGAACTATGGGTTTTACTGATGGATTATACTGGTGGAAATGGAAATGTCCCTTCCCATTTGCTTAAAGTCATTTGGCCATTTGTTTCTCAACTGTTTCTTTTATTAATGTTTTTTTTAAACACTTCTAGCTATCTAAAATTCTCAGCTCTTTGGTTCTGCAAGAGGAAGTCATGAGTTCACCTCAAATGCCTTGTTAGTATCAGCTGTCTTGAAATGACCACACATGTATTTCAGGAGAAATGATTATCTAGCTCCAAATAATCCTAATTGGCCTTACCAGTTGTTTTGTCTGGCTGCTGACTGATGATACCGCGTGTAGGAGGAGCATTACTGCTGCAGCGGTTGTTTTCTTTAAAGAATAAGATCACAGAATCACAGAACATCAGGGATTGGAAGGGACCTCGAAAGATCATCCAGTCCAATCCCCAGCCACAGCAGGATCCCCTAGACCCAGTCGCACAGGAACATGTCCAGGTGGATTTTAAACTTCTCCAGAGAAGATGTGAGAGAGAGTCTTCTAGAATTTCCAAAGAAAAATACCATCATTTGATTTCAATTTAAAGCCCTCACAGAAGCCTGTCTTCTTATGTCACATTATTCACTTCTGAGAGTTCAGAGGCAGAAGGTTGCAGCACAGCAGTGACTTGCAGTGTGGGATGATGTATAGCAGAGTGCTTCAGTATGGGTTTGATTTCATTGTTTTCTAAGTTATTTGATTTATTCTGCATCAGTCTTGAAATCCTGCAAGAGAAAGTATTATTGGCCCAACTGAATTTGTACAGTTATCACAGAGTCACAGAACATCAGGGATTGGAAGGGACCTCGAAAGATCATCTAGTGCAATCCCCCTGCCACAGCAGGATCCCTTAGTTTTGGTTCTGGTAATGAACGCGGAGCCTTCGTTCTGTTCTATGAATTCAAAACGACAACTGCAGAATTCTCTCAGCTGTGGAGAAAGGGGGCAAGGGAATGGACCTGTGGGTTGTCACTCCAGAGGTGAGGAGATCCCACAGACTCCCAGGCAAGCAGGGCTCCTTTGTGCCTCGCAGCACCTACCAGCCAGCCATCCCCTGTTGCTCTCATTTTAACATTTCACCAGATGCTTAGAAGGGTTATCGCTTACATTTCAAAAAGAGTGGAATTGTGACTTTGGAGTCATTATGTTTGTGTAGGCTTTGAATAAAGCCTTGAAAACTGTGAGGGTGCATGAGAGTGTGTCTGAGGGGTGGCTGGATCTGTTCCAGAATCGCAGAACATTAGGGGTTGGAAGGGACCTCAAAAGTTCATCCAGTCAAACCCCCCCTCCCCCAGCAGGATCCCCTGGATCCAGTCACACAGGAACATGTCCTGGTGGGTTTTAATCGTCTCCAGAGAAGGAGACTCCACAACCTCCTGGGCAGCCCCTTCCAGTGCCCTCTCAGTTCACTCATCATATTCGACCAACATTCTCCTTCAGACTTGCCCGCTGACACAGGGCAGATGCCTGCTGTGAACCACGGTGTTGTTCGAATGCCGTTGTATTTGCTTCACGTTTGCGTTATTTAAGATTAGAAATAAAAACAAAGGAAAAGGTTTGGACTCCACCATCTATAGATTGAAAAATAACAACAGGATTTAGTCAGAGTTCACGATTAATTAAAGCTTTGCAAGACGGTTGCTCTTCTGGTTGCTGTTCCTGCTAGCAGTTGAGCTGCATCTCCCTGGAAGGCCACACGTTGAAACCCCATTCGGCAGGAGACGCTTTAGGAAGACTCCTCTCCTGACAGCTGAGGAGTCCAGTCTGCGGAGTAGTGGGAAGTGGCTTCTTGTTTTCACTCCGATTTTCAGCGGGCTCCATAGGCAGCTCTTGATGGGCTGAATCAGTCTGGCAGCCCAGACTGCCTTGCCTTGTGCTCGCCACCACCATGCCGGTGACCTTCAGGTTCAGCCAGTACTGAAAAGTTAGTTATATCCCCAATGACCTCGCAAACTTATTTCTAGGTGCTATGAACTGGGGCCAGGTTCGAATGTAAACGTAGAGCCCTCTTTCTGCTGCTTAGCTAAATCCTATCAGAACGTTCTCTGCAGCTGACAAACGTCAGTAAAGCCAAACTGGGAGCATCTCCTGGATTATCAAATTCCCAATTCACCAATAAAACTCAGGTTTGTGTCAAACTGTCTTCAGCAAGAGGCGTCTTCCTCTTCATGTACTTTTTGTCTCTAGGAGAAATGGGTTAATACGTTTGTGCACATGGAGAACGTTGGCTCTAAGGGGTTTTCAGGCAGTTTGGGTTTTCAGTTGAGA
This sequence comes from Rhinopomastus cyanomelas, assembly GCA_013400115.1. Taxonomy (NCBI): domain Eukaryota; kingdom Metazoa; phylum Chordata; class Aves; order Bucerotiformes; family Rhinopomastidae; genus Rhinopomastus; species Rhinopomastus cyanomelas. The sequence goes on along the minus strand of VXBP01005367.1, from coordinate 488,096 downwards.
GTGCCAGCCACAAGGGCTTCTGTCCCAGGGGTCTTTTCCAGCCTGAATGATCCTGTGGTTCTGAAACTGCCAACTTCCCATTCCTGAGCTTGGGTTTGCTGTGGACTCTCTGGCTTCAGTACAGTCATCTCACAAGGCTGTTACTGTTCCAGAGGTAGTGAGATTCCAGTCCTTCATAAAAACCTTTGAAATGTGTTTTTCGTAAAATGGGAGAGAATCTGTTTCATAATAATGATAGAAAATAAAAGTTTTCTATTTTTTTCAGGGTTCTTAATCACTGCTGTGTAGTCCTCAGCAGCTATCACAGACTGACGTGAAGACAAATTTGAATGACAAGTATTTTTGACTTGATAAAGCATTGGTGTCACAAAGCAAATCAAAGGTAGTGGTGGCAGCTGGTGGTGCATATCCCCACAGACATGTTTGGACACCTGGGAATGACTTCTCCTTTTGTGATCTTACCAGTTCTTAGCTCTGCTTGACGTAGTTACAAGCGCTGCCTAAGTCGCAGATTAAAAAATAGAGTTATTGAATAAAGATCAGGAAAATGTGATCCTACATCTGGAATCTGTTCCTGTTAATTGGCAGTGATCAAGCAGAAATACTTTAAAGCATTTCTTATTAGTGCTGGATTAGTTTTCTGATTAGCTCCTGCACAGTTTGGTGAGCTGCAGGAGTGAGGTTAAGAATGCACTTCAGACGGGAGGCTTTTTGCTTGTACCTAATGGAATTGTCTGTATTAATTTTGTGTGTGTGTGTGTGTGTGTGTGCACCTTGCATAGGCTGTCCTAGTGACTTCTGGTTTCTTGCATCTGTTTTACTCTATTGCTTATGGTTGTGGTTTTATTTTTCTTCTGTTGGCAGGTATTTAATAAGTCAAGGAGCACATGTAGGAGCTGTAAATAGTGAAGGAGACACCCCATTAGATATTGCTGAAGAAGAGGCAATGGAAGAGCTACTTCAGAATGAAGTAAATAGACAAGGTAATTTTGAATGTGGAAGGGTAGTTTGGTTTATTGGACACTAAATATGCTTTTGAAAGCTTATGCTGAAGTAGGAATTTGAAAGTCATTCAATTTATTTCCTAAGAACAACTATCAATACAGAGTGCAGTACTTAAGCTGTCTTCTAGGTGTCTACACTCAGCCCAGCACCTTGCAAAGAAAGTGGTCACAGAATTACCGAACATTAGGGATTAGAAGGGACCTCAAAAGATCATCCAGTCCCATCTCCCTGCCACAGCTGGATCATCTAGACCAAGTCACACGGGAACACATCCAGATGGGTTTTAAACCTCTCCAGAGAAGGAGACTCCACAACCTCCCTGGGCAGCTCCTTTGGGCAGCCTGTTCCAGGGCTCTGTCACTCTCACTGGGAAGAAGTTTCTTTCTCATACTGATGTGGAACCTCCTCTGCTCCAGCTCACGCCCGCTGCCCCTTGTCCTATCATTAGATGCCCCTGAGCAGAGCCTGGCTCCATCCTCCTGACACCCACCCTTCCCACATTTATAAACATGAATGAGGTCACCCCTTTGAGAAGGGGTGACTTTCCTTGAAAAAGAAAGTGGGTGACAGGGTATAAGCAGATACAGGAGATAACTTTGACAAAGGTTTTGATTCTATTACTTGGTAATGTGAACAGCATTTTGATTTAGTATGTAAGCAGTATGGGTTACATACTAAATATTTAAAGCTTTTAATAAACAATCTGCCTTCCCCAAGAGAGTGGTCAGGCACTGGACTGGGCTGCCCAGGGTGGTGGTTGAATCCTCATCTCTAGATGTGTTGAAAAGTCACTTCAGTGTAGTGTTGGGAGATCTGGTTTAGGGGTGACCTTGCAGAGCAGGGTGGCTGGTTGGACTCGATGATCCCGAGGGTCCTTTCCAACCCGAGTGACTCTCTAACTTGCCTGTGAAGCTAACAGTAGACACAGAATGATTCTTTAGCTAGTCTCTAATCACTGGAAAGTGCCTAATTGTGTGTGCGTTGTGACTAGAGGAGTTAATAGTTCTAAGATAGGGAGTTAATTGTTTCTCTTAATGTTCCATCAACGCTGATGCATTGTGACAGCTTCATCTTTGAGTGTACACGTGGCTGAATGCGGTTCTTCCTCCAGTCCTGGCATTGCTCCTTGGGTGAAAGCAGCGCTGTGCTTTTGCTGATGAAGTTGGCTGGGCTCTGTGCACTGTCTCATTTTTACCAGCAGTGGACAGATAGACCCTTTGTTGGGTTAAAAACTGACTGAGCCTAGAGAGTTGTGGTGAGTGGGGTTAAACCCAGTTTGGTAACTGGTCACAAGTGGGGTCCCTCAGGGCTCAGTTCTGGTTTATTAATGACCTGGATGAGGTGATTGAATGCACTCTCAGTACATTTGCAGATGATGTGAATTGAAGTGACAGTGTCCATCTGCCTGATGGTAGGGAGGTGCTGCAGAGCTACGAGGACAGGCTGGAGCGATGGACTGAGGCCAGTGGAATGAGGTTTAACAAAGCCAAGTGCCGGGTCCTGCACTTTGGTCACAACAACCCCCAGCAGCTATAGGCCGGGGGAAAGTGGCTGGAATGCTGCCTGGCAGAAAAGGACCTGAGAGTGTTGGTCTTGGCAGGAGCCAGCGGGGTGCCCAGGTGGCCAGGAAAGCCAAGGCATCCTGGCCTGGATCAGGAACGGGGTAAGCAGCCAGAGTAGGAAGGTGATGGTGCCCCTGTGCTCTGCACTCATGACACCACACCGCGCTTTGAATACTGGGTCCAGTCTTGAGTGCCACAGTATCAGAGGGACATTGAGGGGCTGCAGCGGGGTTAGAGAAGGGCAACGAGGCTGGGGAGAGGGCTGGAGCACAGGCCTTTGGAAGAGTGGCTGAGGGAACTGGGGTTGTTTAGTCTAGAGAAGAGGAGGCTGAGAGGAGACCTTCTTGCTCTCTACAGCTCCCTAAAAGGAGGTTGCAGCAAGGCTGGTGCTGCTTTCTTCTTCCAAATTACTGATGATAGGCTGTGGGGAGATGGTCTCAAGTCAGGGGAGGTTTAGATTGGCTATTAGGGAGCTCTTTATGGAGAGAGTGGTTGGGCGCTGGAGCAGGCTGCCCGTGGAGGTGGTAGAGTCACGATCCCTGGGAGGTGTTTCAAAGCCAAGTAGCTTTAGCACTTGAGGCCATGTACTAGGGGCTAGGGAGCTGTTGGGATGAGTGCTGGGCTTGATGATGCTGGAGGTCCTTTCCAGCCATGGTGATTCTATACCGGAGAGATCACTTTACCTTTTCCAAGTAAAACCTAATGTTCCTCATTCTTAATTGTAGGTAACTGTAACAAGACTCTCTCAGCCCGAGTGCTTCACTGGCCCTTGTTTATGTGGATAAAATGTGAACTATTACATCTGTATATAAACATTGGCTGCACGAAGTAAAAAGTGGGTTGACCCTCCGTGCAGTATCTGTCAAACATGCCTTTTTATGGCCGGGGACTCCTGGAACGATGATTCAGCACCGAGATCTGTGCTGAGCTTCGTTAAACGCTCGCCCAGCGGCACAACCGCTCGGTCCGCGTTGGAACTGCTGAATAACACTTGTTGATCGGGGTGGGGAACCTGGAAACATTTAGCAATCAATTATTAATGATTGAAGACGTTGTGAGGCTGCCAGCGAGGCTGAACTCGCGTGCTGGTACTGGTGTGTGAGGGGAGTGCTGCGGCTGGCGCTGGGCTAGGAGGCAGCGCATTGCCATCTGCGGGCCACGTGGAGAAAGCGCTTGAGAGGCGTGAGCAGCCTTTGCTCCTGCCCTGCTGTTTGATAGAGCGAGGAGAAAGGTCCGTGCAAGGGATTGCAAGGGCTCTTTGCATTCTGGTTTTTGTGGTTAATAATGGGAAGTGGATTTAGCTTATCTCAGAGAGCAGCCTTTTCTTTTCACAGAATCACAGAGCATTAGGGATTGGAAGGGACCTCAACAGATGAACCAGTCCAGGCCCCCTACTGCAGCAGGACCACCTAGATCCAGTCACACAGGAGTAACTCTGTCTCATGTCTAGGAAGTACACGTTGACATTAGCTGTTGGAGGGTCAAGAACTTATTCCTCTACTTCCTTTATAAAAAGTGACTCAGCGTGACCGCATCCGTACAGTTTGACACTGGTAGGAATTTAGCGGCTTCTTTAGGTGGAGAAGGTGGCTCGTGCTGATAAGGATTCAGCTAGACCTCAGGCATGTGGAAGGAGGATGGACATAAATGTGACTGGCAGGTTGTATATAAACTACGTGTTTGCGTAGTAGTGATTTACAGGCAGCGCTGACCGTACTCAAGAGAATTGTTTTCCCAGGATCTTCTGATCTGCACTGCTGTGTCGTTCAGAAACGCAAACAGATGCAAAGATGGAAGGAAGTCCCAGCTCCCAGTAGTTCACACACCAGTGTGGAGGATAATTCTGGAGAAATGGGAGTACGTGGCTCTCAGTGTCTTCCTGATTCAGAGTTCCTGGTGGTTATTCTTTGTATCTGGCTGAGTTATAAATAGATTTATAAAAATTCATCTCTGTTCAGACTACTTTAGTCTTGGATATTCTCAAGACAGGCCTTTTTAGAAACTCACATGTATGGTCGGACTCGGTGATCTGGGAGGTCCTTTCCAACCATGATTATCCTGTGTATTCCACTGCTAGCACAGCTATCAAACAGGTCTAACTTAGCCTTTGCCTTTGCTTAGGGCTTCAAAAGTCTGTTCTGTCACTCTGCGTCTTGCGGATTTGGTCTCTGGAATGTGGGCTTTCATCAGTTTCTGATAAAACTTCACTCTGTTAATTTTAGTTAAACTTCCAGGATTTAGTTGATTAAGTGAGGGAATCGATGAGCTTGGTCAGCTTCCTAGAACACTTTAATCACAGAATCACGCAGTGTAATCATGGTTGCAAAGGACCTCCCAGGTGACCGAGTCCAACCCGTAACAACAACAACAAACCTAAAGACCTGAGTCCCCAAAGACCTGATTGACTGACTAACACAAACTAAGCCACTCGGTCCCTGCCACTAGAGCACCATGGCTACACGGTTCTGAGATATCTCCAGGGATGGGGACTGAGCACCCTCCCTGGAAAGGCCCTTCTGGTGCCTCACCACACTTTCTGGATAGAATTTCTTCCTCATATCCAGTGCAAGCCCCCCCTGCCTCAACTTCAGACCATTTCCCTTGGTTCTGTCATTAGTTCCTAAGGAGAAGAGGCCAACCCCCACCTCTTCCCAACCTCCTTTCAGGTAGTTGTAGAGGGCACTAAGGTCCCCCCTCATGGATAACCTGCCTCACTTACTAGATGTAGTGAAGTTTTATCTTCTCCGCTGTTCTCAGCATAAAGTTGTAGCAGCTTTACCTAGTGAACAGACTCTTTTCTCCCACTGATCTTTCCTTGTGTTTCACTCTGGTTTCTTTTGCAGTTGCTAATGTACTTGTAGAGGCAGATATCTCTATTGCGGTGCAGAAGAACAGGAAAAAGGAAGTGAGCTCCTTACGGTCTGGTCCTGTGCTACCACAAACCCCACAAATGAGATGTTAAGTTTCCAAAAGCACGTAGCAGTGACTTCCATTCTTCTTGTATTTCAGGACACTTTGATGTGGACATGTAATTTTCAGTGGTTTTCCTGCTTTATATTTGGGGAATTGTAGTGTCTGGGAAATTCTAGCTCCAGTGCTGGGCTTTCCAGTTTGAGGGAGACAAGCAGCTGCTGGAGAGTCCAGTGCAGGGAAGTGAGGGTGGCTGGAGGCCTGAGGCATCTCTCTTATGAGGAAAGGTTATTCTCTTTCTCTAGAGAAAGGTTGATCTCTTTTCTCTCTCGACTGAGAGGAGATCTTACCCATGTCTGTAAGTACTCTTATAAATGAGGAGTGGCTGCAGGGAGCATGGGGTAGACTCTTTTCAGTAGTGCCCAGTGGCAGGACATGGGGTAGTGGGCCCCAGCTAGAACACGCGACGTTTCCTTTAGGTGAGAGGCAAAACTTCACTGTGCTCTCGGTTCCTAATCTCTTCTCCTCGTGAAGCTGTCGCAGCTCGGTCAGCATGGGTAGAGCAATGCTCGTGCAGAGTTCTCCTGAAGATCCCTTCCCTACTGTGGTTGTTTAGGTCATTCTAGGTGGTGGTAACTACAAAATGCTTTCAGGTCTGTGCTGTGCTCTGCCTCTGCAGGGACTGAGGGGTTCCTTCTGTCCGATAACATGATGTATGTATTTGCAAGGGTCACCTGTGTTCCCCCCCATCAGCGTATGCCCATGTCTTCATGAGACGGACTCCAAGAAGTTTTCTGTGGGTTTGTGGGGTTTTTTTAACCTGAGTTACAAAGAGGTGTTTCCAAAGGTTTGGCTATTTGAAGGTAAGGCTTGCGTTTGTATTGCTCGGCTGTGACTGGCTTGTGTCACGTCAGCGTGGTACCGGATGTGCTGCACAGCGCAATGGAAGTGTGTTAACTAATACCCTGTGTCCTCTCTCCCTGTTCTGTCTGAATTAGGAGTTGACATAGAGGCAGCTCGGAAAGAGGAAGAACGAATAATGCTAAGAGATGCAAGACAGTGGCTCAACAGCGGCCACATAAACGATGTCAGGCATGCAAAATCCGGTGGTACAGCACTTCACGTAGCTGCTGCCAAGGGCTACACAGAAGTCTTAAAGTAAGTGTGGCTTCACTGGAGGGTGTTCCTGTTTTGTTGTCTTGGTGATGCAGTGCTGCTTCGGATTGATAGGCTTGGACACTTTTCACTTTCAGAGCTTCTGTCTTGGAAAATAAGTCTCTAAAGCGATCTCTTCCTCAAAGCTTTTTGGTTTCAAGCACTCATGAATCACGGTCCTGTCAGCTTTAAGTCCTAAAAAACAGGAGCACAGGTGACGTACTGAGCCTGGATACTTGGAATTTGACAAAACCTTTCTCTGTATCGAAAGCCAAGTGTACAAACTGGCACCACCTTTTGGTAGTGCTCCTTAGCAGTCTGGTCGGTGCCTGTCGCCAAGACATCTTGCTTGTTTGCGTGCGTAAAGCAGAGCTTGCACTCCACACCAAAGGCTTTTAGACCTAAAGAACAGGTAATCTCATTTTTGGGTTTTGAACATCATGAATCTTGAAATCTTCGCTGGAAAGCCCCACGCTTGTGGCGTCCCCAAGCGCTCGGGTGGATTTTCATTAGTAGAGTACAAGTGTACCCGGTGAGAGAGGCTGAATTTGTTTGGCAGCAAAGCTCTCCTTTATTTAGGCAAACCACACTTCGTAGCACATTGCTTTAGTGATGGTGAATGTGTTTTGCTGCTTAGCAGTACCAGGGTCTCCTCCTCTGGAGACATTTAAAGCCCACCTGGACGCGTTCCTGTGCGACTTGACCCTCCCGTGGCAGGGGGATTGGACTGGATGGTCTTTCGAGGTTCCTGATGTTCTGTGATTCTGTGAAACAGTTGTGTTTTGTAACATGAAGGAAAATGTGCTCACACTCGATGCAAGTATTGTGACCTTCAACGTCTCCAGAGCCTTGTGACGCTTCATCAACACAGAAGTTGAGCAACACAGCTTTTATACCAGTTATAACCATTACCCACCATTTCCTGAATGGGAGCTCTGCTTCAGAAACCCCATGATGTTTGAACATGATGAAGAGAAGTAATTGTTGGACAATAATGTTTGGTTTAGACTGTCCTGTGTTTATTGAAGGAGTTACCAAGCATTGGAGCAGACTTCCCAGGGAGGTAGTCGCTATCCATGGAGGTCTTTGTGCTATGGCAGTGTTGAACTTAATGACCTTGTAGGTCTGTACCAGCCAAAAGAAGTGGTGTAAAGACTTCTATGTATAAAGAAGAAGATGAAAAAGACTGTTTTTCTTGCATTTTCTGTAAATATAGAAGTGCCTTCTGAACAGTGAAAAGGCAGTTGTTTCTCTGAGGCAGTAAAACTAGTCAATTATCAACAGCCAATTATCAACACTCCTACTAAAATGTATGGGATGAAAAAGGATTCTGTCATTGTGGAATGATTCTGCTATCTTATTCTTAAGATCTTGCTCTTTTAATTTCTTTAGGCTTTTAATACAGGCTCGCTATGATGTAAATATTAAAGATTATGATGGCTGGACACCACTCCACGCTGCTGCTCACTGGGGTAAAGAAGAAGCATGTCGCATTTTAGTGGAAAACCTTTGTGATATGGATGCTGTCAACAAAGTGGTAGGATTTTTATGTAATCCTTGTCAAGATACAAAGTTCTGGTCTCTAAAGTGACTTTAGAAGCCAGGGTAAGAAAAGTGATGATAAACTGCTGTTTACTGTTCATGGAGCTTTCTCTAATGCATGCTTTGTCCAAACAGCATGTTTGTGTTCAGAACTAAATTACCCGGTGGTCTGAATGAATTTCTAGGCCCGTTTTCTGCCCAGTTCTGTCTTAAATGATCCACCCAAGATGAAATAGGTTTCTTGGCAATTCAGAGGTACAAAATCAGTGACTTGATGGATTGGGCACAAGCGTTCCTTTGACTGCTGAAGACACTGATGGTGCCTTTGGGTCGTGTCCTAGCTCTTCTAAACCAACTGGCGTTGGCAGACTAAAGAGTTATCATCACTACAGCACTGATTGGGGTGAATTGGAAGGGTCTTGTAGCGTCTCTAGACTTCCTAGACAGGACTTGAACGCTTCCTAAGCTGTACTTCTTCACTTGAACTCGAAGGCCTGTGCGACTTGCATACAAAGGCCTGCGTAACTCACTGGCTTTGCAGGGTCTGGCTCAGAACTCCTGTAAATATCTAAGATTTAAAGACAGATTCTCATCTGCTTCCAGTTTCTGTCAGTACTGTCTGTGTCAATGACCTGCCCAGCTTTTCACAAGGGTTCTTCCTTGATTTTGTTCTTTCCCAGAACTTTTTCAGATAAATTAGGGAAATATGCAGATACAGCTCATGAATTAGCAAGTATTTATTGAAAGGCAAAACAACGGCATCGTAACATTGTCAGTCTGACAACTTGCAATCATTTAGAACATTTTCTAACTTTCTTAGATGGCTTTTAATAAAATCAGTGGAAAATGGAACTACATTGCAGATAGCCTCAACTCTGTGTGATGCTTCTGGAACCTCTGAGTGTCAGCTGCATTTGCACCAGGTAGTCAAAAGCTGATGCAGTTAGTTGAAGTTATTTGCTAGACTTCACTGCTACCGTGTAAAGTTAGATGTGAGACTGGGAATGGGGATGTTCCAGAGAGCGCTCTCCTGAGGGTGTCTTCAACCCAGCTGGGACAAGAATAAGAGTAAAGGAGGTACAGCAATACAGAATCTTTTCTTTGGTGTATGGACTTGTCCGTGCTAGCTATGAACTTCTGCCTGCTGTGTTTTTAAACAAGCTAGTAAGATTTTGTGCTCTTTGGTTGAGATGTGAAGGTTGAAAAGTCCTCTGGATTTGGTTAGCACCCCGGAGAACTGAGCCGTTGTTGTTTAGGCACTTGGCTTCAGGCAGTCATTTCTATGGATTTGGTTTAGATCCAACCTTCCAGCTACAGAACTTTCTTCCAAAGTGATTTTTTGTTGTCGCGGAAGGTCTAACCCTACCTTTTGTAAAGAAGCCCATTAATAGCCACCTAAAAATGGAAGGTCAGGATAAAAACTGAGATAATGTTGTTTAGTTTCCAGCTTAGTGCCGGGTTGTCCTGAGTGGGATCGTTCAAATGTCAGAGGACCTCAAACTGCTCTGGGTAATGCTTGTTCAAAGGTGCACGTGCTTCTGCTATATAGTCAGAAGACTTAGAGATGTGAAAATCAGAGGTTTGAGAGTCCCTTCTTTCTGACTAAACGCCTTCGCAGTGCGGTTAGGAATACGTTTGCCTTCGGTTAACTTTCCAAGACACTGCAATAGGCAAAGACAAACACACCTTTAGTTACCTTGAGAGGCACCTGTGACCACTTCTAAATGACAGTTCTGGCTTTGCTGCTGGTTTCTGTACAGAAGTACTTCTCTGATTGGTCTTGTCGTGCTCCTGCCAACGTTTCGGTACGTCCACTCCGCTTGCTGACGCAGCTGCACTTGTACCTGTGCACTCTGCCTGGATTCCAGCCCTCCTTACTGGAACGCAGACTTCCAGTGCAAACTCGTGCACTGCAGTAGCAAACTGAGCTGGGTTTTCTTCAGGAACCTGTGAGCTTCAGCCCTCCTCATCTTCAAGGAGAGATGGAGAAAGGGAGCTTTTGAAGTCTTTACTAAAGCAGACCCTAAAGACAGAGTCTCATGTCCTATGGGCATGTGGTCTAGTCAAGAACTGGAGCCTCACATGCTGTGAGCATCTGGCCTAGTCGAGAACTGGAGTGGCTAGATAGGTGTGAGTTATGGCAAGCTAAAGGAGTTGCAGCTGAGAGCATTGCTCTGTGTTAATGAGTCCCATGATGGTCTGTTTATGCAAGTAGGTGCCCTGTGAAAATCATGCACTGAGGGGGAATAAGAACCAAGTTATAGCAGAAATGGGAAGTTTTATTGTAAAGATGTGAAAGGCTGATTCCTTACATTTAGTGTAACTTGCTTAAATAATTTAAACTTCTAAAATTCGACCAGCATGCAGTAGTCTAACATGGACAGGATACTGAACTGCTGAGAGTCCCTCCATACAGCTGCTAGTGGAATAGCTGTTTGGAGCTAGCAGTGTGAGGTCTATGTTCTTTCTACTTGTCCTCAATAGTTTTTTCCTTCAAGGACTGCAAAATGTTACTGAAGCCACGTTTTTGTGCCTCACGATACACGTTTATTCATCAGGTACAACATTCATCTCCAAATACTTTAGGTTTAAATGAATGCAGCAAGTTTTGCTGAAATAATTGAAGCTGACAGGCAGATGTAGGCAGCAAGTGCCCTCCGGCTCCCTTGGACTCGGATCAAGATGGTTTGCTGGCAGGCAGGACACAGTGTCTGTGGTTCCCTGAGGGGCCTTTAGCAATGACATACGTAGAAAGGTAGAGATGTTTCTGTCTCAGTTACCCCAAAAAGGTAATACTGGAATATTGTTTCCAGCTGCTGACAGACTAACCATTTGTAACAGGCTTTGGCTTCCACTTTCTAACTTCTGTCTCTGAATGTGCCTCTTACCTGCATCGTCACGTGTGAGGGAGTCACAATTCACTGTTGTTGCACTTCTGCTGTACAGTTGTGGTGTTCTACTTCTTCCCCTTCTCCAGGGGCAGACAGCGCTCGATGTGGCAGATGAAGACATTCTGGGATATTTAGAAGAACTGCAGAAGAAGCAGAATCTGGTAGGCCTGTTGCATGTGAAGTTATATTTTATCATATATGCTGCTCTGGTGTAGATTACAAACCGGTTTGATGCGGGGCTTCGCCTGGGTGTGTTCCTGTGCGACTTGATCCAGGTGGTCCTGCTGTGGCAGGGCGATTGGGCTGGATGCTCTTTCGAGGTCCCTTCCAATCCCTGGTGTTCTGTGATGTTGTGATTCAGTTCAGGCAATGCCACGGTCACCTCCACAGCACTCTTATTCCCTTTCTTGGTCAGTTATGGTGACCAAAAAGCCTTAGAAGAAAGAAGATGCTCTTCTACTTGACCTTGTTCAGGGGGTATTTTATGAGCTGCAATTAGCAGCTCGCTTGGAATAGCACTTTTTGAGAGTCTAGAGCTTGTGACACTTGCAAAGCTCAAACACATCTCTGATGTTGCGAGCAATTCTGAGAGATCCCTCCATTTGTAACCTGACCGGGCTGATACCATTCTCTCAATTTAACGGCATCGTTCTGTGTGTTTTGAAGCTTCATAGTGAAAAACGGGAAAAGAAGTCTCCCCTAATTGAATCCACAGCCAACATGGATAATAATCAGACACAGAAAACGTTCAAAAAGTAAGTAAACCAGGAAGAAACGTAGGTTGATAATAAGAGAGAACTTCACAAGCTGTCGCAAACTCCTGCTGAAGAGCCTTTAGTAAATTTTTGGGTGCTTAGCCTTGTGTTTTCCTTTTCAAACTCAGTAAGGAGACATTGATCATGGAGCAAGAAAAGAATGCTTCTAGTATAGAGTCCCTGGAGCAAGAAAAGGCAGATGAAGAGGAAGAGGGAAAGAAGGATGAATCCAGTTGCTCTAGTGAAGAGGAGGAGGATGACGACTCGGAATCTGAAGCAGAGACAGGTACGTTATTTGAAGTACTGTCTTTCCTGTAAGTTTTTACTTTATAGACATGTGATATGTGTGTTAAGTGTCTTAAGTTTCACTTACTCCTGGACACGTTCCTGTGTGACTTGATCTAGGTGATCCTGCTGTGGTGGGGGCATTGGAGTAGATGATCTTTCGAGGTCCCTCCCAATCCCTGATGTTCTGTGATTTCACTGAACTGCCAGTCATTTTAAAGCAAGTTTATTGATACCCAGAGTTAAGTGTCTTTACTGGTGGTTATTTAGGTTAAAGCTCTTAACCTGCTCGATTGGCTACTTAAAAACTGGTACCTTTAGTTAAGCAGTTGGAGGAACATAAGGAACACATCAGGAGACATTGAAGAAGGTAGAAGATCAGATCAGAAAAGAGGGCTTCATAGTAGTGTTTGCTTGTGGAACCTGGTCCATAGACTGGAACAGCAGAAGTGCTAACACTCTACTTTGTTTTGGCCATCCTGAATCAGTGGCCAAATGATCTGGTTCTTGGTTTATTTGTAAAGTCATTTCATTGTGTCCTGAAACAGTTTCTGTAGGCGCTGTCTTCACGTTAAGTTACTTCACATACAGCTGCGTTGCAACAGGAGTGTTCTGTGGTAGGTTTTATGTTCCTCAGCCTAAGTTGCATAACCAAACTGTCTGCTGTGGTGCAGTTATTTCTGTGTTTTGAAGTAATCCAGCCTTTCAGTGTTAGGCTGGGGAAAAAACCATCTCTCAGGCTTTGTAATTAGTCTTCCCCTTTCGTATACCAGCATTCCTTGTTTAGAGAGACCGAGCTTGAATAAACTCTAAACACTTGTGAGATAGAACGTTTAGTAGTTCCCAGTCACTGGGCTGACTGCAGTGTCTCCTGAACGTGTCTCCAGAGTCTCCTGACTCTGGTAACTCTTTTCCTCTGTACCAGTACACAGTTTGTGCCAGGAAAGTTTGACTGTGACAAGGATTAATTTATGTAAACGTTGTGGGGTTTAATATCAACAAGGCTTTATCATACTTTATTTGGCAAGCTGGACTTGCAGCTTTCCCCTGTGGAGCTGGGTATCGACATGCTCCTTTCCCTTCTTTCCCATTATTCAGCTTCCGTTGGTTTTCTAGTGAAGACCGTTAAGATTATCAGGAGCATTCTGCTTGTAAAATAAGCTAAGTGTTCAAGTATTGGGAAGCACTGGCAACTCTGCCTTGAATCTGTGGGGATATCTGGACTGTTTCTAGTCCTTACTTTCCGTTTCGCTATGTGGGAACGCAGTTCAAAGGTAAATACATTTCTGTCTCTAGGGGCAGGAAGGGAAGGACGAAGGATGTGGAAACAAGCTGAGAACATTTGCAGCAGTTCAAGCTTTTTCATTTACTTTGTTTGAGGTAGTTCAATGCTTTTTGAAGGCTGCTCCGTCTTGCCGCAGTCATGCGTGCAGCTGTGTTCTGGCTGTCCTGGAAACAAGCGCCGAATGCAGTCCCGGGAGGTCCTTTTCCCTCCTTGCCTTCTTGCGCTCCCCGTTGAGTTGTCCTGTGTATTTTAAACCTCGCTGCATGATTCCCGTGCTGTACGCTACTGTGGACATGACGGTGTGTTTATAGCAGGCCACAACCAGTGGGGGCTGAGTCCCACGTTGCCCCGTAGCGCACAGGCTGACCGTAGCGTCTCGCTGCAGAAGAGAAGCGAGGTGCGCGATCGTGAACCTCGGGGATGTGCAGTGACAACAGTTGTGTCACAACCTTGTGTCACACCCGCGTGTCTGTGTAAGAGGCGTTGAGGTACGCGGGCAGTGGGCAGAGGAAGACGTGGGCAGGAAGGACAAAGAAGAGGAGGGTAGGCTGGATAGATGATAAATCTTAGGTAAGGAAAAACGGGACAAAGAAGGACTAAAGCAAGTGGAAAGTCAGAGCTCTAGAAGACAAGCCCCTGCCTTGGCTCATTCCAGTGACTGGACTCGCTGGCTGGGTTGCCTGTGCAGTTAATTGTTTCTTTGCACTCAGCGTGTGCAGTGTCTGCTGTAGTTCCTGTTCACTGTTACGTGCAGGGGGATTGGACTAGATGATCTCTGAGGTCCCTTCCAGTCCCTGATGATTCTATGGTTCTGTGCCAACGTGCCTTGCGCTGTTCAGTTTGTAGGGTCGTTAGCTGTCTGCAGGCTGTCAGGGGAGGCTGTGAAATCTCTCTCTACAGGTTTGAAGGACCTGGTTTATCAAAGCCCTGAGCAACCTGGTCTGTGCACAGCACTGACCCTGCTTTCAGCAGGAATTAGGGGACCTTCCAAGGTCTCTTTCAACCCATGTAGTTCTGTCTCTGCATCTGTGAGTGTTGACGCTTGCTGGGTAACAACAAAAAACCAAGCACAGCAACTGGGATGACCTCTGGTTCTTTACACTGTTTCAAAAGACAGATGGAAGCTGGGCTTGAAGGAGAAGACCCTGAGGAGTAAATAATGAAAGGCCTTTGACCATCAGATTTGTTCAGAAGACTGTGTGCTCTAGCAGTGCAGAAATGGTGACTGAAAACTTAACAGCAAAATGTGGCAAATGTTTTGCAGATAAGACCAAGTCCTTGGCAGCTGTAACTAATAACTCAAACACCACAAGCACGCAGTCGGCATCAGTAGCTGTGACAGCGCCTTCCGTAGCCGGTGGCCAGGGAGCGCCGACATCACCTGTTAAAAAGGTAACTCAAAATAGCTCTCTCGTCCTTCTGTGCCAGCCTGCTTCTGCTTCCAGTATAAAAGGCAGATTGGGTTGTCCAGTGAGCTGATGGAAATGTGGGTAGATTCCTGATAGTTCTTAAACGATTCTTTCTTTCAGAAACTATGTTAAATTCTTAAATTTTAAATGATGTTTTGGGATTTCAGTGGGATTAGTGGGGTTTAAAATAGTTTTTAATATGGTTTTAAATGGTTTAATGGGATTAAAACACAGACAAACGAAGTAGCTGAATCCAAGATCCTTTTAAAGAAAGCAAAAAACTGTTGCACGGTCAGCGGGCTTCTTGTTTCTGTGAAGCTAAACTTAGTCTTTTGGAAGTTGTTTCTGTTTCAGACCTCTCCGAAGTTTTTAGGAGCGACAGCTCTCAGTGCAGACGTCAGGTTTCAGGGAGGCAGGCAGAGCCCAGGTACTTTCAGGAGTCCCTGGAAGCAGGCAGTTCTGTTCAGGTGTCGCTGTGCATCCTCACTCTGCCTTCAGGGTGGCTGGGTAGAACCTCAGAGAACAGCTGGAGAATTGGGGTGCTGCATTTATTGGATGCACAGACATGGAGCATGCAGGAAGATCTTTTACAGCTTGATGTGAAGAGTGAATTTAGGACAAATGGCAGCCCTGATACACTAAAAGTGACATAGAATGTTGTGCTCTACAGTATCTGACAAAACACTGAGCAGTAGGGTTGGGACAACATTCCTCATCCCAAGGGCTGCTTGACAAGAGTGATTGTGACTGATGGCCACAAGATTTATCCCAAAATCCTTGGGAGAACAAGGGGAATCGTGGGCACAGCTCACTGGCTGGAATGACTGCTGTTTCCCTTGGCTGACCTTTGCGGCTGCGCAGACACCTAGATTCCAGGGTGACCTTGTGATGCTAATCTAAACAGTTTCTGCAGGTTCTCTGCCATGGGAGCTGCTTTTGCATTGAGAAGTATTGAAAAGGATGGGTGTGAGGAGGATGGAGCCAGGCTCTGCTCAGGGACACCCAGTGACAGGACAAGGGGCAGCGGGTGTGAGCTGGAACAGAGGAGGTTCCATATCAATGTGAGAAGGACCTTCTTCCCAGTGAGGGTGACTGAGCAGTGGAACAGGCTGCCCAGGGGGGTTGTGGAGTCTCCTTCTCTGGAGAGGTTTAAAACCCACCTGCATATGTTCCTGTGTGACTGGATCTAGGTGATCTTGCTGTGGCAGGGGGATTGGACTGGCTGATCTTTTGAGGTCCCTTCCAATCCCTAATGCTCTGTCATTCTGTGAAGGTACTGGAGGAAGGTGTGTTTGGGCGTGCAGCTGTGGGTTCGATAGCTAAGCTAGCATGGGACGTGATGAAGTGATGCCAATGAAATATGGGAAGATGCTAAAGAGGTGTGTTAGTGTGAATCGTCTAGTCTTCAGCCATATGAGGGTTTAGGCCATGTGCCTTGTTGTGCCAACAGGTTTTGCTGTCCTTTTCTGTGCCAGCTGCAGTCCTGTCTCTGAGTTGGCCAGGCACGCTGTGTTGTGTTCAGTAAGAACCTGTTGCTAAGGTTTTGAGGCTCTTACTGCTGTTTGCTGTTCTGGGCTGTAGTGGCATAAACACAGGAGCAGACTGTGCTTTGAAAACAACCTTTTGTTTCTGTTTTCCATTCTTTCACTCTCCGTTTTTGTCTTGTCTGAATTGGCTTCAGTATGATTTCATTCCTCCTCTCATGCCTGTCATGGAATCAGTAGATCCTGCATCATGGCGGCAGGGCTTGCGCAAAACTGGCATTGTTCTTGTGCCCAGTAAGGGTGAAAAGGCTCTGGTGAGGTTCTGGTGTGCACAGGTTTGTGTACAGGTTGCAAAATAACATCCTTAATCAAGACGCTGCTACTGGACTTGCATGTTTCTAAGTTTGCATCTCGTGACCGCAGTGTGTGTGACAAAGTGCGCGTTACTCTACGCTAACTTCTAGAGCGGTGGCAGACATTGACTCGTCTTACGTCTCTTACCTCATTAACCAACGTAAGGAAAGAGCGCGTGGGTTGTCTCTCATCACTGCTCCCCTACAAATTCATTATTATTAAAAGCAGTTGTGTTCTCCAGTCTCTGCAAGGAGCATGCTTGACCAGAGAGGATGTGACTCCGTGATGTGAACCCATTTGCATCTGTTTTCTAGTTTCCCACGTCGACGGCAAAGGTTTCTCCCAAAGAAGAAGAGAGAAAAGATGAATCTCCTGCTTCGTGGAGGTTAGGTCTTAGAAAAACCGGTAGTTACGGCGCACTTGCGGAGATCACTGCTTCCAAAGAAGCTCAGAAAGAAAAGGACTCGGCAGGGGTCATGCGTTCTGCTTCAAGTCCTAGACTTTCCTCTTCGCTGGACAACAAAGAGAAGGTAATTCCTTTCTGTGGGAAGCTGGGTTCTGAGGAGCTGGTCTGTCTATCTTATGATGTGGTGTAGAAGGAGGATGTTCTCTGTAGACAATACTGCTCATCTGTTCTACACCAAAAGTTCAGAAGGATAAACTATGCAGCTTCTGCATCATCTCTCTGAAACTGCAGCATGCACCTTCATCCTCTGCTCCCCTGGTACCTGGTCTGGGGCTTCTCCCTCTTTGGGTCTGGCAGTGCCAGCAGCAGTTTGTACAGGTGAGGTGGCTCGGAGATGTGGTCGTTGCAGCATCACTCGGAGAGTGCTGTTGTAAAAGAGGAGTCACTTTTTGTGTTCCCTTATCGCTGCTTATTTATAAAAATTCTGTTCTGGAATTAAATGTGAGAACATGGAAGTGAAGGACTGATGGGGGACAGGTAATGGGACACGTAGGACTTGTGGCTCTGTTTCAAGTATTAATGATGAAGCATTTGCAGGATTCAGCCTAATCCTGCACTGTTATTTACAGCAATCAGTGTTGGAGCTGCTCAGCAGCAGGGCAGCAGAAGTGAGCAGTCAGGTCATTAGCCCTGCTAACCTCAAAGTGTGACCAGTTCCCTGTTCCTTTTGTAGCCCTGATGATGTCTAACTAACACCTAAAACTTGTTTGTGTGATCGGGCCACAATGGATGTGGCCGGTGGCTGTTGCAGTGATGATTTTGCAGGCAGCAGCTGTATGATCACTACCAATAACCCAGTGAAACCCCCATGTCTTTCAGGAGAAAGATGGGAAAGGAGCTCGCCTTGCGTATGTTGCACCTACAATACCAAGACGACTGGCCAGTACCTCTGACATTGATGAGAAGGAAAACAGGTGACTCTCAAGGCGGAGCGTCTGTGAAATGTAGACTTGTGCTGTGTTAGAGCGGCTGACAAACGCAGATCCTTTCAGACTGTGCTAATAGCAGTGTCCTGCTCTGAGGGTTCTGCTGTGTGTGCTGGGGGATCTGGTTTAGGGGTGAGCTTGTAGAGTACAGTTGCTGGTTGAACTCAACAGTGCCAAGGGTCTTTTCCAACCCGAATGGTTCTATGGTTCTGTACTGTCGTCACCAGAGGTGAAGCCGGCTCTCAGGCCACTCTGCTATGGGACCAGTTCTTTGCCTGGGGTATGATGTGGCAGAAAACCCAACTTACTTAGAGCCATAAGAGATTTTTGACGTTTGAGCTGACCTTCTCTACCTGCAGAATTTAATCATCTCTCCTGCAGGGGCCTTAATAAATGATGAATGTTTCTGCCTCTGTCCGAGGTCGTTGTCTTTGTTGCGTAGCTCAGTGTTGTGCTCCCGTTGTGCCTGTGTGAACTGGTGCTTTTCTAGCAGGTGTAGATCTGTGATGAAGCTTAATCTAGCCCTAACATCCTCCCATAAGTAATGGAAAGGACTTCAAGATTAATCCCAGCTAGGCTTGTAGATGAACAAATCTCAGCTGTCAGCCTCAGGCAGGTAGCCAGTGCAACAGCAGAAGTGCTTGTGAAGTGCAACCTTCATGAATTATAAAACAACTGTCGTGCGTCAGGACCTTTCTGTAGCAGATGATACCTGAGAATTTGTGATGCCACTGCACAGGCCTCTCTTCGGTCCTTTACTAAACTTGTTTCTGACCAGGGAAGTGTCACTACACATTTTGCTGCAAAGAGAGGTGTGTTCTGAAGGCCGAAAGCATCAGAACATCTTTTCAACTGTATGTCTCCAAGATTTTCTTCCATTTTCCCTATTTATCTTATGTCAAGGTTACATGAAAGACATCTTTTTCTTCTTTGTATCTGAACTTCACATCTTAGGTTGACAATCCTTTTTTTTTTGGCATCAAAAAATAGGTTAGTTTGGGGTTTTTTAGGGTATTTCTTGCTGCTATAAAATCACAGAATCTCAGAACATTAGGAACTGGAAGGGACCTGTGCAGATCATCCAGTCCAATCCCCCTGCCACAGCAGGATCACCTAGACCAAGTTGCAAAGAAACATGTCCAGGCAGGTTTTAAATGTCTCCAGAGCAGGAGAGTCCATATATATAGGAGCTGATGATTGATTTCATAGTGCTTGAACCATCTTTTAGGAGTTTTCATGCTGCTTCCACATTTCTAAGAGCGAGTGCATCTTTCTGCAGGCGCTTGGAAGTGATCGTCCATAAAGGTCATTTATTCCTGTTCTGTGTGGTGGTGTGTAAGTGTGTTGTCCAGGCTTTAGGTCTTGAGTTGGAAGTTCTTTTTCAGCTCACATCAGTAAGATCCATCTTTAATACGGGTGTGCTAACTCACATCTTCTTTACAGGGATTCATCAGCTAGCTCAATACGTGGTGGCAGTTCCTACACCAGGAGAAAATGGGAGGAAGATGTCAAGAAGAACAGTTTGAATGAAGGTCCTACATCATTAAACACAAGTTATCAAAGAAGGTGTGAGATTTTTCCCTTATCTTTTTATTTTTAAAATCAAAGCAAGCTAGAGCAGTTGAAAACTGCCTGATGACACGCTGAGATGTTGATAGCTGACGTTACGTACTCCACCTTTTGTTTTCACTCTTCACATCGATGATGTCAGTGACACATGGGCAGGCTGCTTCATACAGATAAAAGGTCTTTGTTAACTTCCTGCCTTAAAACCAAGGCTCAGTTTTCCCGAGTTCAAGTTGAGTGTAGCTCTTGCACAGATGTCCTGTTCTGAATGAAGGCAGCAGCAGCTGAGACATGAGAACAATCTTCTCGTGGTAACTCATCAGTATTTGTAGCCCGGTGTTCAGGCAGAAGGTCCTCATCGCTCTCGAATCGCGTGTGGTGCTGTGGCATTGGATTTCCTCAGTTCTTCTTGTGGTTCTTTCTTGTCACTGTGACATGAACAGTGGTGGCAAACACTATCCATTGCAGAGAGGCAGAGAAGTGTCTTTCCTTAAGTCTTGGGCAGTTAATGCGATGCCGCGCTGTCTGTCCTGGCTGTGGACTCTCGAGTTCAGTCGTGGGCAGCCATCCCGGCTTGATGGTGCAAAAGGTGTTCAGCCAGCACCAGTGGATGCACATGTGGAAACCACTGGATCTTCTTTACACCTTGAAGACAAGAGAAAAAGCCTGAGTGGGAGGTTAATCTTTCTGGAAATGATTAAAATAATAATTAAAAAAACCCCAGTACATTTAATGGGTCGAAAATCGTAAGAGGAGTGGTATTGAGGGCGTTTTCTGACGAGCTGTGGAGTAGAACTCTGCATTTGCTGGGGTACTCGGTGTGGTGAGGCAGCAGTTCAAAAATGGGACATTGGGGGCCTTCCATGGACACTTCGGCAGAGGTGACCGAGGCAGTCCTGCGTAAAGCAGTGAGATTCCACTCTGTAGCTCCTCCTCCTGTGGAGCAATGGTCAGGACTAAGGGACGCGTCTGAAGTCATGAATCCTAGTGGAGGAAATGCTTTGTTTGCGAAACTCCACGAGACACCGGGTTAAAGGCATCATTGACAGCTTGGTGATGTTTTAATGAGCAAAGGTAAGTAACACAAATGCATCCTTTGCGTGTGTCTCTTCTTCAGTGGCTCCTTTGGAAGAAGGCAGGATGATTTGATTAGCTCTAATGTTCCAAGTACTGCATCAACAGTTACCTCTTCTGCTGGCCTTCAGAAAGCACCGCCTGCCGGCGCAAACACTACCACCAAGAGTGCAGCGGGTTCCACCTCAGCGGGCGTGCAGAGCAGGTAAGGGTGCCGGCACGCTTCCTTTCTCCTGTTTGGTTGTCAGGTCTACTGTGTGCTTACGTTTGTGCATGCGTTCTTGTGTAGTACTCCTGGGGCTCTGGATTTTTCCAGTTCCACGTTAAATCGCTTGAGATTTGATACAATTGGATGCAGTTGTGAGTGGCTTTCTGTTGCGACGTGACAGCCACGTTGGTGTAAAACAACAAACCCAGTGTCAGAAGGGTGTGAAGAATTAAAAGTTCACTCGCTGTGAGCTTCTCAATTCTTCATCTGTTCGATTCAATAACGTGAGCTGAGCTGCTCGTACTAGAGGCATCTCTCAGTGTGCTTCAGACGAAAAATCCACCCCTCAATTTCCATGTGATTAGTTGTTGAGTGAAGTGCTTTCATTGTTTAGCTGTTTCCTTTTCTCTTTTTTTTGTGTTGCTGCGTGTTACGCTGTAGTACCTCAAACCGTTTGTGGGCTGAGGATAGTACTGAGAAAGAAAAGGACAGTGTTTCCACAGCAGTGACCGTTCCTGTTGCACCGTCTGTTGTAAATGCTGCAGCCACTACCACAGCCATGACTACAGCTACTTCTGGCACTGTGTCCTCAACATCAGAGGTCAGGGAGAGACGGAGGTGTGTAAAGGTTCTAAGAGTAATGTTGCTCTGATACAAAACTTCTGTGTTTCTCTTATTTCAAGGAATGGGTTGGTTGCCACAGATGGGAATGGTACAGCATGGAATGCAGTGTTTGCTTGCTGCGCTGCTGCCTCAGTTTACCTGGGAACTTACTAGTGGCAGAGACTGTTCATGAAATAGAAACTCTGATAATTGGTTTAATATATCATTAATAGGGTTACTATCTCATTAATGTGTTTAATATACCATTAATGTGTTTAATATGTTATTAATGTGGTTAATATCCCATTAATGTGTTTACTATCTCCTTAATGTGTTTAATATATGATGAACATGTTTCATATATGATGAATAAGTTTAATATAAGAGATGAAATTTGCTTTGGGTTTTCATTGGTGCTGTTCTCCTGTTGATATTTATGTTAATAGATGAGTTTTCTCTCAAACACCCATAATGGGTGTTTTGCATAAAACTTCCTACAAATCCCTTGCTGCCGACCGAGCTGTTGTGCCGCTGGCAGCCTGTTACCAAGTCAAAACAGAGCACGTCAAACTCATTTTGTGGGCCTGGTGGTACTGAGGCAGGACTTTGGGCCCCGACACGTCCAGCTTTAGCTCGGTCGTTCAGTATCTCTTGTACTCAAAGCTCGCATCGCCGTGTTGACGATGGTTTGCCGCGAACCGTTGGGTGCGCAGAGGGAGCGGCCAGCTGCCGGACGTCCTGCTGCAGGACTGTGCTGGGGTTTTCCCTTCACACTTAGACAGGGCATGCATGTCTGTGGTCCTGTAAGGTGCTGTTCCATGCTGTTTGTGGAAGCAAAACTAGTGTTCCACAAGGCCATTAGTGGCTCTTAGCTTTCCTTGGGTTCTTCTTCTGCTTGCTTTATAAATGTTTGTCCTTGAACCCTTCTCCCGAACTGCAAGCTCAGGTTTCTCTGTTGCTCCCGTAGTCGTTCTCAAATGTTCATTGTTACAGAAGAGACCTCCTTTTGGTTCAGTTAAGGCAGTAATGCCAATGTTTAAAGGTTTCTCGTAGCTCTAGGCCTGCTCAGGACACCCTGTTCTCCACAGTCTTCCTTTGGTACTCAGATAACCTCTGTGGAACGGGGATTTCAGTTCTCTTGTCTCCCCCACCACAATTCAGGCGGCACCCACGTGTGTTCGCGACCTGTTTCGGTAGTGACTGGGGACCTGACAAATCCAAAGCAAAACCAACAACATTTGTTATTTTTTTTAAAGTAGTTATAATTTAAAAGTTCAAGTGCAGGTTCAGCCTTGTAGGAGCTGCAAAAGCAGAGTGATGCCAAACTGAGGCGTTTGCTCTCGCTGGTGTGTTTGTACTAACACACACATTGGAGGTACCTGCAGCTGGCCTCAGATTCGGGGCTTTTCTGTCACTCTAGAAATTGAGTTGCCAACCTGTACAGTGTGTTTAGAGAGTATAGTCAACGTGGGGTTGAATATTTGAGGAGGAAAGGCATTGAGTTTAGTGATGAAGCCAGGAATTGGGTGTATTTTGGAGTGAGTGAAGAGGCTGTGTTCCTTGTCTAATCTTTAGGATTGGCTTAGAGAAACAGGGAAGAGAATGACCAACTTGAATCGCTAGAGCTTTTTAGAATCATAGAATAGTTTTGGCTGGAAGAGACCTGCCAGGATCACAGAACCAGAGACCATTGGGGATTGGAAGGGACCTTGAAAGATCATCCGGTCCAGATGATCCTGCTGAGGCCAGTCTTTTCCCAGCCCTATCATCACCACTAAACCCTGTCCCCCAGCACAACATCAGCCCTTCTCATAAACACCTCCAGGGATGGGGACTCAGCCACCTCCCTGGGCAGCTGTGTAACCGTTAACGAGTAGGAATCCAGAGCTCTGTGTGAATGAACTTCATTTTTAAAACTGGAGATTGTTTTAGAACTGGTTTCAGTGTGTTACAGCTAACAAGTCCCTAACTAGATAACCAAATTACTCCGGGGATAAATGATTCCAGTATTACTAGGTGATGATTTTGAAGCACAATCACTCCCTGATTATTGAATCATTAGCCAATAATTAACTGACATAGAATCATTAGGGATTGGAAGGGACCTCAAAAGATCATCCAAGTCACACAGGAACACGTCCAGATGGGTCTTAAATGCCTTCAGAGAAGGAGACTCCACAACCCCCCTGGGCAGCCCCTGCCAGGGCTCTGTCACCGTCACTGTGAAGAAGGTCCTTCTCATATTGATGTGGAACCTCCTCTGCTCCAGCTGACACCCACTGCCCCTTGTCCTGTCACTGGGTGCCCCTGAGCAGAGCCTGGCTCCATCCCCCTGACACCCACCCTTTCCATATTCATCAACATTAATAAGGTCACCCCTCAGTCTCCTTTTCCCCCAGCTCAAGAGACCCAGCTCCCTTCTTGGCTACTGGTTTAACCACACCGATGTGCACGTGCTATAAACATGCAAATATACACGTTTATCTATCTTATCTACCCTTTGGGTTTTTTACCCCAGTCGCCTGGAACGAAGGATTTCTGTCAAAGTACAGACCTCGTCTGTCTACTCGGGTAGCCTTTGGCTACAGTTACCTGCTTGCTTGGAAAGGTTTTTGGAGGTTTCATGAGGACTTACTTTTAAACACACTGTTTTCAGAGGGAGCTGAGTTACCCAAAGTGCTGATGATTCATGTGAAAATGTGGTAACCACCTCCTCAAGGATTTTCAGTCCTGGCAGTAGATGGTATAATCGGGTTCTTCCGCAGTGGCAGTGCATTTAGGTTTGCACTGAAAGCCTACAAGTGATATTAAGAGCTCGTGCACATATTTGGTGTAAAAATGTGCGACTGGCTGAATCTCTGAGATCTCCTACTGCTGTGTTGTAGATGTGAATTACCAAAAAAAGCTTAAATAGGAGAAAACTACTTTAATTGAGGTCTGAGGCTGCTGTCTTGATGAGCAGATACCTACTAAATACCTGAGATACAGTGTTTTGTGTAGTTGAAGATTTTCTTCTAACTGCTTTGGGTTTCGGTCGTAGCACGTCGTGGGCTTTTTTCTGACCATTTAGTATGTTTGTACCAAGTTTGTCATTTGCTGATTTGTCTGTAATTAACTCTTTAGATCATACCTCACTCCAGTGCGGGATGAAGAGTCAGAGTCCCAAAGAAAAGCCAGATCCAGGCAAGCGAGGCAGTCGAGAAGATCTACGCAGGTACAGTTGTAGTAAAGTCACTGGGTGCCCCTGAGCAGAGCCTGGCTCCATCCTTCTGACACCCACCCTTCACATATTGATCAACATTAATGAGGTCACCCTTCAATCTCCTTTTCTCCAAGCTCCAGAGCCCCAGCTCCCTCAGCCTCTCCTCAGCAGGGAGATGCTCCCCTCCCCTCATCATCCCTGTGGCTCTGCGCTGGGCTCTCTCCAGCAGCTCTGTGTCCTTCTTGACCTGAGGGGCCAGAACTGGACACTTTGCAGCCAACACTTGCCATTCAGCACAGAGAGATGTTTGTTTCCAGTGTTTGACAGAAGAACTTGTACATGGAGTACGTAGGTTAAATTTCCTTCTAAACAGAGGTTTTTATAGGCTGAGTTTTGTCTTTGTGTGTTTGTGTGATGTGATATTTCCCTTCACGTGAGAGACACGCTGAAGTACTCTTTGTCGTCACAGGGTGTAACACTGACAGATCTTCAGGAAGCTGAAAAAACTATAGGAAGAAGTCGTCCCACGCGAACCAGAGAGCAGGAAAATGAAGAAAAAGAAAAAGAAGAGAAAGAAAAACAAGACAAAGAAAAACAAGAGGAGAAGAAAGAGTCTGAAACTAAAGATGATGATTATAGA
Source organism: Rhinopomastus cyanomelas (assembly GCA_013400115.1). Classification (NCBI taxonomy): domain Eukaryota; kingdom Metazoa; phylum Chordata; class Aves; order Bucerotiformes; family Rhinopomastidae; genus Rhinopomastus; species Rhinopomastus cyanomelas. The sequence continues at coordinate 462,774 of VXBP01005367.1, read as the reverse complement.
CAAAGATATTCCCGAACTGTTGAAGAGGTATTTTCATGATGGGTCTCTTTAGGTAGAGAAAGTCTGTGACTCTTAAGCCAAGAGATAATGTTTAAATGTTTATACTTTCATGAGCAGTATCTCCATCTTTAAATGTTTTGATATCTTGTGGGTCTTCGTTGTTTAAAGTTGATAAATGAATCTTTACGTCTTCCTTCTGCGTAGCCATATCACCGCTACCGACCAACTTCAACTTCACCTTCCTCGTCATCCACCTCTTCGCTCTCCACCTCCACTAGCTCTCTTTCTGCTTCAAGTCAGCTAAACAGACCAAACAGCCTTATAGGTATAACTTCTGCCTACTCTCGGAGCGGAACGAAAGAGAGTGAGAGAGGTGAGAGAACTGTTCGCGAAGGGAGAGGGGTGGTGGTTGTTGGTTTAGTTGACAAAGGGTGGCTTCTGTTCCTAATGCTTCCAAAAGGGGTGTGATACGTAAGACCGCTGGGGCTGTATCTTACTCCCATCTTCTGTAGGAAGCTCCAAAACTTGTGTATAAAGCAAAAAGGGGTTTCTGTACTTCGTAGTGTTTTGCAGTAGGTGAACTTGTGTTTTAGTTTGACGAGTCATAGGAAAGTCCAGTCCACTGGTACCAGCATCCACATAACGTTCTCACGTCCACTTGAACACAACTGCTGGCTAAAACATCGCATTTCAGTGTTTGAGGAAGAGTTTTGCTTGGTTATAGAATCACTAAATAACTGCTGACTTCTCCCAGTACCTCCACACTAAAGGACTAGACTGATGCTTCAAAGCTCAAAGGACCTCTTGAGGGCAGCTGAAGACAAGGAGAAGGGTGTGTTTAATGGAACTGTAGTTCTAGGTAGTTAACTAGTTTAGGTCATCTTAAACCAAAGATTGGTTGTGTCGCTGTCACACTCAGCGTCACGTGTGTTTTTGCTGCACTTTCCAGAGAAGTTGTCTCTGGTAGCTGTCTGTCAGAGGAGGAAGGTGTTGAGGTGTGGTCTGATCTTTTCTCAGAGTCATGCAAAGGTGACCTAGGAGAACTACTTGAATTCAAGTGATGAATTGGTAACTGGAATGGGATCACTGACTGAAATGGATACGCTTGTTACACAAAGGATCAGACTGACTGACCCACTGGTCGTGTCTCCTTGAGCTATATACCAGTGTATCCCAGTACTGCCATGTTCCCTAAGCTGGTATTTTCTGAGGAAGTTATTTGGGCTGAGCTTCAGGGATACTGACTCTGTCCTAACACGAACTGAAACCTGGATTCAGATTCCTCAGGAAGGCGTGCTGGCTCTAGGAGACTCTTTCTGGACTCTAGACTGGGCTCAGGTCTGATGCCTTTAATGAAAGAACAGCAGACTGAGTAGACTTCATGGTAATAAGTCAGTAACTTGGCTTTGGGCGGATTGTTTCATCACTTTTTGGGGTACAAACTGCTTGGAAACGTGCAGGGGAGAAACGCAATCCTGGTGCCTTTTGTCAGTCTGGAATCGCCGTTGCTTGTCTTTAAAGAGAAAGGAAGCATCTCATGGAATGTTAATCTAGTCTGGGAGATTCCATCTGATCCTTCCATAGAGCAACAGTGGAGAGGGCTGTGATGAAGAGGGGTCTCTGAGGAGGAATTCACAGGCTTTTAAAGGGTTTTCTCTTTAATAACTATTTCTTGGTGTAGAAAAAGAAAGAAAAAGAGAATTCTCTTCTCTTGCGCTTTCCTAGCTCTGCTGACCCAGATGTTTGAACGTGACAGCTCTTCAAACTGACTTCAACGTCCCATCTGCAGCGTGTTTCTGAAACATTCTGTCTGAGGGCTGAGGTTTAGCTAGAGCTTTGCAGTAGCTGCTCAGGAATTCAAACAAGACGTAGAGTATTTTAGAGCTGTGCATGGCAGCGAGGTCTGCGTGGGGTGAGCTCTTCAGCTCCTTGGTTCCTGTGTGAACATAACTACCTGTAAGCGGTTCTTAAAGACGGAGAATTGTGTCAGACAACGTTCAGAAGGTTGGGTTGTGTTGCACTTAATAAGAAACTTCTTGTTAACAGAAGGGGGCAAAAAAGAGGAAGAAAAGGAAGAAGATAAGTCACAGCCTAAGTCTATAAGGGAAAGGCGGCGACCGAGAGAAAAGCGACGATCAACAGGAGTTCCTACTTGGACTCAAGATGTGAGTAAACGACTGCAGCTGCTGACTGAGGGATAGCAGCATGGAACTGTGCAGTGCTCTGAAAACAGGGAATAGTTGAGAGTAATACAGCACGTAACTAAGGGTTGTGGAAAAACTCCTACTCCTTCAAACTACATCTTCTCTGTTTCTCTGCTTTGAAGCTGTCAGGAGCAAAATCAACATTCAGGTCTAAGTTCTGTTCGTTCCGCTAAATTCCGGGACGCTGGAATAACCAGGACTGAACGGGCATTCCTCAGCTAAGGGAAGTAGCCATGGGAAAATTCTGCTCTATTAAACTTCTCTGCAAGGAAGGTTGTGCAGGATTTTGTGTAAGAAAAGCTCCCTAAGCTGTACGCAGCTGCAAGAATGAGCCTCATTACGTGGCACACCGCGAGCAGCCGCATACCTCCAACTGAAAGAACTGCAGTCAGGTGAGGGGGTTAGAGCTGGTGTCTGAGCCAGTTCCCCTTCCCTTTGTCAGGAGCTTAGTGGGTGATGTTGTTGGAGCAGGAGTCTCGTGTGCCAGGTACAACACTCCTCGCCTGGTGCTGAAAACTTGTTCCTGCCTGAGGGTTCTCGTCACATCTCTCAGATACTCTCTGTACACTTCAGCTGAGCAGATTTCTGTTGCTCTGGGGTTTTTTTCATCTTAAGGTTTTACAATAGGAATTTGTAATAGTATAAATTATACCTATAAATGTACAGCACTAGAAATAATTAAATGTTAGAAATCAAGAATTTCTAGTGTGCAGTGTTACACACCCTGAAGGTTTTATCATAAATAAGCCTTCAGCTGTTCAACTCCTTTTCCCCTCTTTTCCCCCAGAGCGATGAAAATGAACAGGAACACCAGTCCGATTCAGAAGAAGGAACAAATAAGAAGGAGACTCAGGTAATTGAACAGAGAGGGAAGCAGATACACTTAGCCCCTCAAATTCCTGTTGCAGTTGGAATCAGTGGAAGAGAACATGCAGCAGAGCTGGTTAAGAGGCTTAGCCACTGCCGGGTGAATAACACTGGGGGATGTCCAGGTGATGGTACAGCAGGACATTTCTTGACTGAAAGGTCTTCACTTGAGTTTGTTGCTGTAATTGGAATAAATGACAGCTCTCTGTTGACCACCCGGAGGGGAGGAAGGTGTGGAGGCCTGATGTAATGCTGGGAAGGCACTCCTTGGTCCTGAAGTCAGCGCTTCTAATTACATTTTGCTTGTCAAGTACAGTGTGTGAACTGTTTGCCCGTGGATTCACCTGGAATGAGTGAAAGTAATACGAAAGAATGGAATGATGTCATTTCAATGAAGTGCTTCCTTCTGGTGTTGGTGTTGGAGCTTGTTTCCCATCAGGCTAGGTTGAAACAATCATCTTGTCATTTATTCAAGCTGAAGTCATCGTTAGCTGGACCTTTCAAGACATTGCAGCTAACATTCGTGAGTCCAGCAGGAGCAGGGAGGGGATTGTCCCCCTGCACTCAGCACTGGGGAGGCTGCACCTTGAGGACTGGGTCCACTTTTGGGCACCTCAGCACAAGGGAGACCTCGAGGTGCTGGAGTGAGGGCAGAGGAGGGCAACGAAGCTGGGGAAGGGCCTGGAGAATTAATCTGGTGAAGAGAGATTGAGAGAGTTGGGGCTGTTTAGTTTGAGGAAGAGGAGCTGAGGGGAGACCTCATCGCTCCCTACAGCTGTCTGAAAGGACACTGCAGAGATGTTGGTGCTGGGCTCTGAGGTCTCAGAGGGAATTAGTGACAGAACCAGAGGGAAGGGCTTCAAGCTTCAGCAGGAGAGGTTTAGACTGGCCATCAGGAAGAAATTCTTGAGGGAGAGAGTGGTCAGGCCCTGGAATGGGCCCAGGGTAGTGGTTGAGTCCCCTTCCTCAGATGTGGTGTCGGGGGATCTGCTTTAGGTGTGAGAGTAGGCTTGCTGGTTGGACTCGCTGATCCCGGGGGTCTTTCCCAACCTGAGTGATTCTGTTAGAGAATAGGCAGACGGACTAGGGCAGTCAGGGGGCACAGCTGTGGTGCCTTTGGTACCAGGCAGGCAAACCTCAGGAGGCACTGACTGCAGTGTTTAGGATGGGCCAAACCGTCATGTTTTAACGTTCTTGTAAGCGTTGTTTTGGCAAGTGTATGCCAGCACATACTTCTGTTCACTTCCAGACATAACAACGTTCAGCTAGGACGTACTGCTGCATAGAGTGTGCATGTAACAGCAATGTTTAGCTTTGTTTGTTCACAGATTCTGGTGTTTAATTCATTTCCTTGATCTATTTTTTTCTCTCCTTGCCCTGCTTCCCCGCCGCAGAGCGACAGCCTTTCCAGGTACGTGCCATTTCAGCAAACTAATTCCAGATTCCTTACCCTTGTTGTTCACGTACCCTCAGCTTAAGTTCTCTTTAAATTCTGAAGGACACATCCAGCTTAACCCAGTAGGCAGCTGGGTTGAGCTTTGAAAGGCACTAATGGTATTTGTCTGTAACTTGTCTGTGAAGTACTGTTGTGCAGTCACAGCGCTGAGTATTTGTTCCCTTGTGAGTGTGCTCTGGGGACACACCGGAGCCTCTCTGAAGGCAGGCTGGGCATTCTGCAGCGCACCGCGCGTGCAGCACCGTTTCCTCGACGCCTCTCGCTGTGAAGCCAGCTTGTGCACAGAGGACAGGAGGTCCTTGTTGCTTCTGTTTTAGAATATCCTGCTGGAAGGCCTCTGAGGAATCTTAAGGAAAGCACTACAGCCTCTGAAAAGCAGATTTCCTTAGGATAGGATGCCCTGCTGGAAAGATTCGAAGGCATCTCAAAAGCACTACAGCCTCTGAAAAGCAGATTTCCTTAAGGTGTCTTTAAAATGAAACTCAGATCTGTCAGTAGTTTTTTAAAAATCCTGTGTTTTCAGACCTTTAGAATGAATTATTGGAATTGATTATGTTCCAGCTCTGCTGAATATCTGTTAAATAGAACTGCTACATGAGCAGTGAAGAGTGTGGAATTGTTCTGGACTTCACGAATGCTTACTCTGAGTTAATGATTAATAGGATGAGGACTTCACTGAAGATGTGTTTCATAAACCAGTTCTGTTGAAAGACTGGAATTCAGAACAGAGAGTTTTGAAATCTCCTTGATTTCTCTAATAAAAATTGGAGAATTAATCAAGGCTGATATTTTTGAGATTATTTGTTTAAAGTGATTCAACTAAGTAAGATCTTCTTCCTTCCTTGTAGCGAGGCCTGGTAGCGAGGCCTGTAGAAGGCTTAGTAAGCATATAAGTAACTATACAGGACTATACTTACTGTAGCCCTTACTATAGTAAGGTCTTCTATGAAGAAGAGTTGAAATACCCCTGTGCTAATGTAAAGGTCTTTAAAATGTGAAAGTATTTACTTGCATTAAATAATGTCATATAAAATATTTCTCTGCATCCAAAGCAGGAACTTAATTGTCTGAGCAACTGCAAAATGTTTTCACACGATTTTAAAGTGCTGAGGGAATGTGAGGCATAAAGTTCCCGTGAAAGTAGCTGGAAGGCAGTGGCCTGACTAAAAGTGCAGGTGGTTGTTTTGCTCTGGGCAACAGCGACCTCACCACGCTTGATGCAGCGAGCAGTCGCCGTTTGAACACAAAGACCAAGGAAGGTGGGACCATCTCTTTTGCAGATACGATACGGGATCCCTCAGCATGTCTTCAGGTGACCGTTACGATTCAGCGCAGGGCCGATCGGGCTCACAGAGCTACCTTGAGGATCGAAAACCATACTGCAGCAGGCTAGAAAAAGAAGACAGCACTGATTTTAAGAAGGTATCTGACCCCATAACTGTGGTGCAAAAGTAGAGCTTTATTACCCCTTTTCCTGAGCTGTCCTGAGCTTACCTCACGCCGTGTCACTAGTGGTGCTTCAAGGGACCCAGCTGAGTGCAGGTGCAGTCACGCACTGTCAGCTGGCTTCTCCGTTTGCCAAGGCTCATTCTGAACAACTTTAAAACCTCTAACTGATCTATACCTCCATTATTTTTAATGAGTCTGATGTGATATCTAATCTATAGATACATAATGAAATATAATCAATATATAATGAAACTGTAACTATTATTATTAATGAATTGGTTCACTTTGCCTGCAGCTCAACCATGAAGTTTTCCAGTTTTTCTCCCTGAGTCACTACTCACTGTTTTTTCATGACTTGTTTTCTCGTAGCTTTATGAACAGATTCTAGCTGAAAATGAGAAACTGAAAGCGCAGTTACACGACACCAACATGGAGCTGACAGACCTTAAGCTACAGTTGGAGAAGACCACGCAGGTTTGTAGAAACCAGAAGGGTGCGTCCAGCAAAGCAGATGGCAACCCAAAAGTACCTCAGGCTAATGGGCTGCTCTTCACTAGGCATCAGCTTTGTTTCTTACCTGAAGACAAGAGAGAAGGACCTTCTTCCCAGTGAGGGTGACAGAGCACTGGAAGGGGCTGCCCAGGGGGGTTGTGGAGTCTCCTTCTCTGGAGACGTTTAAAACCCACCTGGACATGTTCCTGTGCAGCTGGATGTAGGTGATCCTGCTGTTGGTGGGGTGTTGGACTGGATGGTCTTTCAAGGTCCCTTCCAATCCCTGATGTCCTGTGATTCTGTGAGTGAAGAAGAGTACTTGTCTCTTTCTAAACAGCAAAGAGGGGAGGACTCTGGTCTTCAGCTCTGAACAAAATGTGTGAGACTGCCTCCTGCCTTTTTAAGTCACAGTGGTTCTTTCCAGCAGGTGTCTGTAATCTCTTTGCGGAGTGGGGATAAACACTTTCTGCACTCTTCAGCTTCCATTCAGCCTGTCAGTCAGGACTGAGTGATGAACTCAGGACCCTGCTGGCAAACTGGTGCAGCCTGCCGTTTCTTCCTGGCTGGTTAGACAGCTCTGCCTTAGAGCTGAAGAGCAAACTGTGTGCCCCAGCTCCAGCTGGCTGCATTCTGATAACGGTGCTGCATGCAGTGATACCACAGACACACACAAGAGGGAAGGCCTTCAGGCTCCAACAGGGGAAGGTTAGACTAGACAAGAAGTTTTTCTTCATGGAGGGAGTGGTCAGGCAGTGGACTGGGCTGCCCAGGGTGGTGGTTGAGTCCCCATCCCTGGATGTCTTTAAAAGTCACTTAGCTGTGGTGTTGAGGGATCTGGTTTAGGGGTGACCTTGTAGAGTGGGGTTGCTGGTTGGACTCGCTGATCCCAGGGCCTTTCCCAACCAGAATGGTTCTTCGGTTCTAAATCTCGTTCGTTCTTTATTTCAGTTACTCCCCTGAACGCGCTTTAACTTGAAATGTCTCCTGGAATCGGTTTTACTCGTTTTGATGTTGTTTAGGAACAAGTACCCATGTCTTCACTGATTTTGTGTTTCAGAGGCAAGAAAGATTTGCAGACAGATCACTTTTGGAAATGGAGAAAAGGGTGAGTTTCCTCCAGAGATCTCTCAAGTAGTCAAATTCAGCCTTTATTTTCATTTGTTTCCTAAACCCTGGCTAGGATGTATTTTAGGGGCGGCAGAAGCCAATCTTATAACCTGCATTTTCTAGAGGATTTGGGCATTTTAGTCTTCAAACTGGCCATGGGTGTGAGATGCTGAGATGGAATTACTGTTAAGAATTGCCTTCCAGTTGCCTGTTGGTCTCTGATTACCAGCTGCCCTGCAGGGATCTGCTGCTTATCCATCTCATCCAAAACTGTGTTGGCACTCTGGAGGGTCAACCCCATTCAGTCCCTCTCATCTTCTAATGCATTTTCCAAGGCTCAGAGACAGTAATTTCCTCAGGGCTCTCCAGAAGCATCTCTGTTATCAGTTGTTGTTGCTACTGAAGCAGCTGTTTCTACCTCACACCATGAGACCTTAAACCTACAGATGATACAAAATCAGTCGTAGTCTGTCTCTTTCCTTGTACTTCTTCCAGAAGAAGTTTGATGGTGGGGCAGGAGGGAAGAATGAGTAAACTCTGGGCAAAGAGGCATCAAGGTCAGAGAAAACCCTAAACTGAGAGGGAGGAGCCTTGTAATAAATCTGTGCGTGAGCTGGACCACAGCAGTTAGTCTCACAAGTTGGACACGTGATAGTTCTAGACTGTAGTTTCACGCCAGTTTAAAATCCATCCCACAGCAACATAAAGCAAACTACATGACCTTCTACTGCTCATGGTTCCTTCATGGCCTTGGCCTCTTGTTCCATTCTTCTCCCTTGGTCCTGGAGTGACACATGAGGCACCTGAACAGGAAGTAAAGCTAAATGGACTTTGACAGCAGTGAACATCCTCTAGAGCTTGCTTTATCCCTGGTGAACTTCACACTGACTGCTTTGTGCAGCTGGGTCTGGGTGATGCTGCTGTGGCAGCGGGATTGGACTAGATGATCCTCTGAGGTCCCTTCCAGCCCTGAGTGTGCTGTGGTTCTTTGAGCTCTCAGGACCAATTTTTAGTTCTACAAACCTGTAGAAACAAACACCTGGCAGGTTTTACAGCAACACGTGGAGGTGCAGAAGTAGTCTCGGGCACTTCCTGAAGGTCCATTATCTTGATCTTCATAATCTCGATCTGAGTCATGTTTCATGTAGGCACTTTGTCCAGGAGCCCCGTGGCTGTTGGAGCGATGTTGCTCTTCCCCAGTCTGTTAGCATTACAGGTAGCCCCTATCTGCCAGGTGCTGCTGTCTGACTAAAACGTGATCTGCACAAAGTCCCGTAGATGTTCCTTACATTTTGCATTTTAAACTACTGTCAGACAAGAAATTAGAGCAGAAATTTGTCGTTATCTTTCCCTTGCTGCTGCTAACATCTGGAGTTACTTTCGCCTTGAAAATGACTGAAGGAGTCGCAGCAGCAGGATTCTGAGTTGTCGATGCCTTTAACCAGCTTTCCCCAAATGTAGAGTTTGTTAGGATTTCCTGGTCTTGTTCAGGTTATTGAATAATAGTCAGTATTGGCTACTGGTCGACACTCTGAATATTCTTCCATGTTGGGTAATACTAGATGTCATAAATATTGATGCTATTAAATAGTGTTAATGTGAGTGTTCTTCCCTATTGAATAATATTAAATATCATAAATATTGATGCTATTAAATATTGATATGAATGTTCTTCCCTGTTGGATAATACTAAATACCCTAAATGCTGATGCTATTGAAGAGTGTTGCTGTGAATGTTCTTCCCTGCTGACTAGTGTTCCAAGCACAGATTCAGTAATGCAGTCAGTGGAATCAGTCACTCAGTGTACAAGTTCAATACCCAGACTCATTGCTGTTGTTCAATCTAGTGACTATAATTCCATGTGCAGGGATACGTAGGTTTGCAGATACGTGCATCTTGTTTTCCACCTTAGACATCCTGCAGCTGTGGTGTGAGTTCTCCAGCAGCGCAGATGCCCGTCCCTCAGTCTCACAGCACCAGGGCTCAGGCTCCCAGCTGCCTTTAGAAGTGCAGCTGAGCCGCCGTGTTTTATCGGCTGAGGGAGCAGCACGTTTGGTTCCCTTTCATTTTGAGGGTTCCTTGGCGGCGCCTCGTAGGGTTGCTGAAGGAGATCATAACATCTTAGACTGCATGAATTTCAGATGCTGTCTTGGGGTCCAGGAACTAATCAGAAAGTGCTGGCAGGTCTTCTCAGCGAAGCTGCCGCGGGCTGTTCTGTCGTCATTCCTCAAGCCAGTTCTGGAAAGAACAAGCAGTCCAGGGAAGCAGAGCAGCGCAGCTGGGCCCGGGCAGAGCAGCGCAGCTGGGTCCGGGCAGAGCAGCGCAGCTGGGTCCGGGCAGAGCAGCGCAGCTGGGCCCGGGCAGAGCAGCGCTTTCTCAGCCAACAAAATCTTGTGTCTCGGCCACAGACGTCTTCTATGTAGAGGATGCTGCTGTGGCAGGAGGGTCGGACTGGATGATCTGTCAGGGTCCCTTCCAGTCCCTAATGCTCTGTGGTCTGTGATGCCCATTGCTGTCAGCCAGTATCGTGGTGGGGAAGGCCTGAACTTCAGGGAATTAAGTGCATCAGGCGCTGACAGCTGCAGCCATCAGTCTGATAGACGTTAACCTCGTTGCTAAAGCTGTGAGGTGATTGCTAGAATGAGGAAATGTTGGGCTATGACTGCACTCTGATTAAACTCAATTCAACTGGTTTGTATCTGAAAGGTGACCGGCAAGAGTCAGTATCTCCTGGGCGGTATGATCGAACCCGAGTTTTACCCACCTCGGTCCGCGTGCTTGCTGCTTGCGTGACACTGCTGTGTGCAGATGCCTGTGTCCACCTGGCAGGAGCCTGCTGCTTTTGCCTTCCGCACTCGGGAGAGGTCTGCCCGCAGACTCCTGGCAACCGCGGCCGCTTTGACCCGAGACACGCTGCATTGTCTGACGCAGGGAGCCAGCGCTGGCGCCCTGGAGTCTGCTGCATTAGCTGCGCATCTGCCAGATGTGTTGCACATCGGGTTCAGACACAACTGAGGCGCCGTGCAGACCGCAGCGTAGCGCAGGAAACCCCGGCTGGCTTGGGCGCTGCAGTCAGTGCGAGCAGAACAGCCTGAAGTTCTCCGCAGAGGCTGCTTCCTCCTGCCTCTCAGGTGGAAAAAGAGGAAGTGAAGGAAAAGAAAACTAGTAGCACAGGAAATACTCAGGAATCATTTCCTCAAGAAGCAGGTGGTCTGTCCTAGGTTACTAGATCTCTTTACTGCAGTGAACTCCAGAGGGGCGCGAGCTGGAACGTAGGAGGTGCTACATCAGGCTGGAGAGCTGGGCAGGGGGAAGTTCAAGGAACTCTAACAAGGGCAGTGTAGAGTCTGGCATGTGGGCAAGAACAACCCCAAGTACCACTATAGGGTGGGGACTGACCTGTAGGAGAAAGGACTGGGGGGTCCTGCAGGATGACCAGGAGCCAGCAGTGGGCCCTTGTGGCCAAGAAGGCCAGTGGCATCCTGGTGTGCATCAGAAGGGGGTGGTTAGTAGCTGGAGAGAGGTTCTCCTCCCCATCTACTCTGCCCTGGTGAGACCACATCTGGAATCTTGTGTCCAGTGCTGGGCCCCTCAGTTCCAGAAGGACACAGAGCTGCTTGAGAGAGTCCAGTGCAGAGCCACAGAGGTGATGGAGAGGAGCATCTCCCTGCTGAGGGAGCTGGATCTCTTGAGCTTGGAGGAGACTGAGGGGTGACCTTATTAGTGTTAAATACGTGAAGGGTGGTTGTCAGGAGGATAGAGCCAGGCTCTGCCCAGGGGCATCTAATGCTAGGACATGGGGCACTGGGTGTGAGCGGGAACAGAGGAGGTTCCACATCAATATGAGAAGGAACTTCTTCATGGTGAGGGTGCCAGAGCACTGGAAGGGGCTGCCCAGGGGGGTTGTGGAGTCTCCTTTTCTGGAGACATTTAAACACCCCCAGCCATGTTCCTGTGTGACTGGATCTGGGGCATCCTGCAGTAGCCAGGGGTATTGGACTGGCTGATCTTTTGGAGTCCTTTCCAATCCGCGGTGTTCTGTGTCAGCCATAAATCCATACAGCTGGCACGTGACCCGAAGGGATCTACTTTGTAGGACTCAATGTGAATGTCTGTAGTACTTTCTCCTCAGATAACTAGTAACAACTCCGTGTTGACAGCGTGTCTGTACATCACTGCCATCACAAGTTTCCTGTCTCCACTGCGCTTTGGGTTGTATGATCTGTGAAACTGGACGTATCTCACTGTTAACACGGTCTTTGCAAGCAGTAGTTTCTGGAAGTGGCCTTGTTCAGTGTTAACGTGCATCTTTCGTTTTAGGAAAGAAGAGCTCTAGAAAGAAGGATATCTGAAATGGAAGAAGAACTGAAAGTAAGTAAACTACTACACCTTCCACTACTAGTAACAAAGCCTGTGACTGTGTCAGTGCAGAGTGCAGTCTGCTGGTGCTGCTAGGCTGCAGCTGCCCTCAACATCATTTCTGCCATCTGGATCTGGTTGGTCCTGCTGTGGCTGGGGGATTGGACTGGATGATCTTTCGAGGTCCCTTCCACTCCCTAACGGTCTGTGATTCAGGGAAATGAAACACGTTTCTGCTCTCCAAAACGTTCAAGTGCCGCTGGTTTGGCCTCAATGACATCTGTCAGGGATAAGTAAGAAGTTTCCCTTGCAGCTCGATTCTGAGCTCCCTCTGGTGCTTGGAACCAACACGAGCTGCCACGGACTCGCGGTTCAAAGAAACGCACCGAGTTTTGCTGAAACGATTGAAGCCGCCGGGCAGGTGTAGGCAGCAAGTGCGCTCCGGCTCCCCCGGGCTCGGGGTGGTTCTGCAGGACGCAGGATCCGTGGTTCCCTGAGGGGCCTTTAGCAGGGAAAACCTGGTGAAAGCAGCCTGTGGTGCAGGGCAACGGTGGACGTTGGTGCCTGTCTGCAGCCTGTGGATTCCTCTTCCAGGCCAAGTGAGAACGCAAATGAAACGCTGCGTTTTCAAGCTTGTTTTTGACAAAATAAGTCTGTTGAGGTTTTGAGCTAACGCCTGATCAGCCTCACATTTGCTCCACTACTCGCTGAGGGTGTGATGGTTTAACGGCTCTTGAATAGGAGGTTTAGTTCTGCAGCTGGGGTTTGAAGTGAAGAATTCCAGGAATAGCTCTCATTGTTCGTGTATCCTGAGCCGCTCTGGAAAGCGGTGACTAATCTCTCTGCTGGCCCTCAGACTGCTTTTCAGGAACCCGCCACTCGTGTGATACCTCCCTTTCACAGCAGCTTGTGGCAGCGCTGTCTCCAATCGGACTGGGTGGTCTTTCAAGGTCCCTTCCAGTCCCTGATGCTCTGTGTGACTCTGTGTGACTCTCAGTTTTCTTTCAGTTCTGCTCGTCTCTGCTTCTTGCAAACAGAACAAACGTGCGGGGTTTCAATCCTGTTTTCACTCCTGTTTCTTTGATTCCTGCAGAACCTTCAGCAGATAAAGCAGATTCAGTCGCTGAGACGCATAAACGAGCGGCTGGTGACTGAGAATAGGGCCTTGACCCGCGTGCTGGCCAAGCTGGCAGGGTCCTGCAGGCCGCTGCGCTCTGCGGACTTGTAGTTCCTGCCTTCTCTTTTGTGTGGCCAGGCAGGTGCCGACGCCGGTTTGTGCTTGGGTAGAGTCTTGCCATTAACACTTGCGCGTCAGAGACTGACTGACTGCTGCGCGGCGCTGGGAGTGTGGCTGCGGCATGGTGCCCGTCCGGCGTGCCGGCCGCAGGCGTCTCGCGTGCGCTGCTGTCCTGTGCTGTTCTCCTCGCTGGCACTGAAGCTTCTCCTCCCTTACCTGAAGACTGCTGGCTATGAATATGTGACGGGTGGGTGTCAGGGGGATGGAGCCAGGCTCTGCTCAGGGGCATCTAGCGATGGGACAAGGGGCGGTGGGTGTGAGCTGGAACAGAGGAGGTTCCACATCAATGTGAGAAGGACCTTCTTCCCAGTGAGGGTGCCCAGGGAGGTTGTGGATGCCCCCTCTCTGAAAGTGTTCCAGACTGGACTGGATGTGGGCGGCCTGGTCCAGTGAGACGTGTCCCTGCCCATGGCAGCAGGGTTGGATCTAAATGATCTCTGAGGTCCCCTCCAAGCTAAACTGCTCTGTGATTCATAACTGTCGTTTTACTGAACTGACTGCAGAGCTTTTTCTCCTGCCTCTGCACGTGGAAGGTGGGTGACGGCACCTCATGAGGAGTTTGGTTACTGTCAGAACGTGCTGCTCTCAACTGTTGTGTAAACTCTGTGGCTGTTTGAAGTCCAGTTACTATAGATGAGAATGGAAGTATCTTAGGTGACTCGAGCTTGGGCAGTCCTGACCAACCTCCTGTCACTCACCACTGCTTTTGTCTCCTGCCTGTCTTCCCTTTTTCATTTAGGAGACTCAGAACAAAAGGGAAGGTGTTTGCTTAATGCCTGGTCCCCGTGTGAGCTTGATTGGGATGAAAACTCCCGTCAGAGCTTGGCAGACAGACGCTGGTGCTCGGTTTCGGTTAAAACTCTACCTCTGAACAGCAGCCTCTGTACAGCTAAAAGGGAGCTCACCAGAAGGTAACACCAGCCTGTGGCTCAGATAAGCTCAGAAAATTGGCCACCAGAGGTTTGAACCTGTGTCAAACCCCGGCAGTTTCCTAGGAGGGCGGGTGCAGCTCTGCGAGGTGAGACACACCGTGAACAAGAGCCAGATCAGGCGCCCCCGGCTTCCTTGCTCGTGGCTAGATGCTGTCTCTGCTCACAGGTCATTAGCAACAGAATCAGAGAGAAGGGCTTCAGGCTTCAACAGGGGAGGGTTAGTTTAGACATCAGGAAGAAAGTCTTCCTGGAGAGAAGAGTGGTCAGGCACTGGACTGGGCTGCCCAGAGTGGGGGTTGAGTCCCCTTCCCTAGATGAGTTTAAAAGCTGCTCAAATGTGGTGTTGGGGGATCTGGTTTAGGGGTGACCCTGTAGAGTTGAGTTGATGGTTGGACTTGATCCCAAGGGTCTTTTCTATCCTGAATGATTCTGTGATTCTATGATTCGAAGCCGGTTCAAGGTGTTAACACACGTAAAACTATCCCGCAGCCCTCTTCTGAGGGGGTTTTTGATGTCGGAACCTTGTGGAGCCTGAGTTGCTCCCATTCAAGCTTGTGTCACCCAGTTTCAATCACCCTGACGTGGTTTATGGAACTCACCAGCATTCAGAGCACAGCTCTCGTTTTTGTCTACAGCAGAAGCTTCCCTCTGACTCTGTGAGCAGCGCAGTTTAGATGACTTGCCCTAAGCTCCACTATGGAGCTGAGGTGGAATCTAGACTAAGAGAATGATTTAGGCTGTAAGGACCAACGTTCTACAATCCTGAGTCCAGCGCAGAGCCACGAAGATGGAGTAGAACACCTGCCTGATGAGTGTACGTGAAGCCTCTCATGCGACGTGGAGTTGACCAGCCCTGCCTTTTTAAACTTGGCAGCTCTTCCTGCTCCGTGGAACAGAGTAGTGGGGTCCAAGGTAGGATTGTGCTTGAATAAAGTTCAAGCAGAACTGCTGGCAAGAGATTTCATCATGAGAAGTTAAGTAGCAGTCGTTGCGTAGGCCACCAGCTGAACTTGGCCCTCGTGCACTTGCCCCTGAGGTTGCTGAATAACTGCTGAGCAGGAGCGGACTGTTACTGCCTGCGCAGACCTGCTGCTAGAAACCAGAGAGGTGACTTAGTAGCAGAGGTGGTTTGTTGTCAGTGTGGGTACTGCTGAGGTTGCCTCTGGTTTCTCTGAGACGTCGTGTTCTCCCCGTACGAACCTCTGTGCACTGACATGTCCTCTTTTCCTGTCTGATCCTGCCCCGCTTCACCTCACCTGGCTTCTGCCTCCCAGCTTGTGTGTCACCGTCTCCCGTGGCAACCTTAACTCGCCATCTCCTAACCCCTCTGCCTGCGTGTGCAGCCTGGAGATCTCTGTGAGTGATTTGATCTTGTGTGAACTCTGCTCCTGAGGGACACGGCCTCGAGTTGTGGGATGTGTGGCCTCAGCGCGAGTCGGGAAGTGGCTGCAGGAGCAATGCAGTGAGCTAATGCGCTGAATCACCCCGTATCTGATCTGGATGAGCTGCCCAAGAGCGCAGGGGTGGATGTGTGTAGCCACAGCATGCCTGTGTGAACCCGTGAAGCGCAGCGCGGACACGACGTCGAGGTGTTGGTGATTAACTTGAGCTTTCATTTGGCACTGGATTTGAAGCATTTCATTACTGACTTTCCTCCCCCTGCCAACAAGGTGCATTTGTTAGAGGCTTGTCCTCAGTGTTTAAAACCCACCTGGAGATGTTCCTGTGCGACTTGGTCTGTGTGATCCTGCTGTGGTGGGGGGGATTGGGCTGGATGACCTTTGGAGGTCCCTTCCAATCCCTCATGTTCTGTGATTCTGTGACATGTTCCTGTGCGACTTGGTCTAGGTGCTACCAGTGCTGCTGGGGCAGGGGGATTGGACTGGATGCTCTTGCGAGGTCCCTTCCAATCCCTACCGTCCTGTGATTGTTAGCGCATCCTTGAGTGGAAGCGAAGGAACCTCCTAACCCCTAACTCTTAGCTGCATCGTGCTGAAAGGGGAGGCCTTTGTGAGCTGCGGATGTGAACGGGGAGGACTGCCAGGGTGCTGACGCTGGGTGAAGACGTGCCTGCCGTGTCTCGCTGCATTCACCTGGGCTGTAACAGCCAGTAACCATCATCTCTCATTTGTTTGTAGATGCTACCAGACCTGAAGGCAGACAACCAGAGGCTAAAAGATGAAAATGGGGCCTTGATCAGAGTTATAAGCAAACTTTCCAAATAGAAGGGTTTCACCGCAGCAGCAACTACCGGGATTGCACATCGCTAGCGACTCCAGTGGACCAGAGTGTGGCAGTCACTGGAAGTGTGGGAAGATCCATCCCTTGGAGACTGTCACGTTCAGATATCCTGCCAAACGCCCCCTTCCCTGTGTGTTTTGTACCGAGATCATTGTTTCTGTTAAAATGCAGCTGCTGAGAAGACAAAAATGACTGCGAAATCTTGTTTACAGCTCCAGTGTGACGAGGAAAGTGTTCAAGGCCAGATACGCCTCAGATATTTAACCCGTAAGCCTTAGTTGTACATAAAACACGTTGACATCAACAAAAGCTTTCAGCTCTCACAGAAGACAGTTACTCAACGATGTTTGTGTTGTGCCACAAGCCCCCAGGTTGTTTTCTATACTCGGTTTTCTCCTTTAAGTTTGGATTTACTGTTTTTCCCTCCTGATTATCCATCTGCCGGATTTGTTCCTGTACAGCGTTGTCACAGCTTTACCATTTGCGGAGCCCACATGCCCTTTGAAGTTACATGCCCGCCTAGCTAGACCTAGCCTTGTCTCGCCCCGGCTGCCCGCAGCGAGGGCCGCCGGGCGGGCCCGTTGCTTTCACTCTGTGTGCAATACGCATTTATCTCCTATACAGAGCCGCTTTCAGAAGCCAGTTGAAACTAGAGGTATTTTAAGGATCCCGTTTTCTGCCTTTATTGGTCACTTCGAAAGCAAACCAACCCGAGTTTGTAGTGAGAGACGTTAGGTCCTGTAGTCGTCACATCCGTTTGAGCAGGTACTGAGTGCTGCTGTATGTATCGACGTGCCCCGGGCGGGCTGTCCCAGGCCGGCGCATGGCACGCGCGACTGTAGCTCCCTGCCGCCAGCATCCGTGGGTGCAGGTCAGGCTGCTCCAGAGCAGCGCTTCCACCAAGGCCCCTTGATGCGTCAGGGTGTCAAGCCTCCAGCCGCTGCGCAGCGATCGTGTGGAGCCCTCTCTTTACAAAAGGTCTAAACTTATCTCGAAAACACTTTATTCTCTTTTCCTCCCTTTTTACCCTGTTGGGTTTTTTGTTTCATTCGATAGCGTTTCTCACCGTAACGAACAAACAAGGCGGCATCACTGTACCTGCTTCACTACATTTCACACACCTGTATTTATCTGAGTGCTGTCCAGACCCGTTGTGTAGCCAAAGTAACCTACTAAACCCCTTGAGAACCATAGCCCATTGCACTCACCGTCATGTTTATGTGCACTGCTGTCGCCACGCGAGAAGGCAGCCCGTGTGACGAGAACGCCGTCGGCTCAGACCATTTTCTACATTTCAGTGGCCTTTAAAACCAACCAGAACCGACTCCAGTGACGGTGGCTTTTGTTAGGAAACAGCTTTTTTATTGTCACTGAGCCCTTCAAACTCCGACATCCCCTCGGCACATAGTTTATTGCCTAAAAAACCACTGCAGAGAGCAGCCATTGAACCCGATTGTACATTGTAAAGCTTGTAGTAGCTCTTGTATTATTGACGATGATATTGTAAACTATATCCAATGTGAATTTGTACCCCTCCAGTTACAAAGGTCATTGTGTTCTACTGCCTACTCGGGGCGGGGGGCGGGGTTAGTCTTACGGGGGGTGGGCGGTGTTTTGGTAACGGAAGACATGATGTCCTCTCTCTGTTGATTGGTTTTTTGAAGATGTGAGGTTATGCTCTTACTACCAAGCTCAGGATTCTTGATTTTAAAGGTACACAGCTAGTTGGAGAGATCTTACCGCAGTCGAACCGCACGAGAGGTGGGTCTGACCCGCAGGGGACTTCCATTGCCTCAGGCTGACGGCGAACCGAACGGCCGCGACGTAGTGAGTTCTGTTACAAGACAGTTAGGCTATTCTGGATGATATTGGGTAACGTTTGGGTGCCTGTGAATGATTAAATACGTGTTTCTAATATTTTAGTGTTTTATATTTAGGTTATTTATTCTTTATATCTAAAAGAAAAGAAAATGAATGGCTACTGTGCTCTATTGATTTTATTGGTAGTACTGAGCAGACCTTGTATCTGCATGAAACTAGTTGCAAAACCCACTATTTTGGAAGAAAAGAAAACAAATTGTATTTTGACATATACGAATAAAATGGATACAACCTACAGGCAGCGTGTGGCGGCTTCGCTGGACGCAGGGGTTTGAGAAGCAGTGGGAGCTACTTGCTGCCGAGTCGCAGCTTGTGGTGGAGCTGGGCCCGTTTGCTCGTCGCCGTACATGCACCTCTGTAAACGCAGCAGGACAGACGCCGCCTGTGTGCGTGTGAACCTGTCTGCGTGCGGAACCTGGGAGCCGTGGATCTGCTTTAGGGGTGAACTTGTCGAGCAGGGTTGATGGTTGGACTGGATGATCCCGAGCGTCTTTTCCAACCTGAATGACTTGGTCTAGGGACCCTGCTGTGGTGGGGGGATTGGACCGGATGATCTTTCGAGGTCCCTTCCGATCCCTAATGCTCGGTGATTGTGTGAAAATGGGTGCCGGAGTGAGTACTGTGCTTCTCTTCAGGGACAGTTTGCAGGAGGTCATTGCTGGGCGCTGACTAGATGCTTCCTGAAGCAGTGGATTCAAGGTAATTCAAAACAGCAGCTTGGGGAGTCAGGGGACTTGTCAGAGTGTGGGAATGGATGTTTGTGTCCCAGAATTAATGTGACATACGTAGGGAGGCATGGAATTGGCTGGTGCTGGAGAGCTAAGAGGCAAAGGGAGTGCCCAGAACCAGTGCCAGTGCAAGTTCCTACCCAGGGGTGGGTAGGAACGGCTCAAGTGTGGGAAGGAGCTGCTGGTAGGAAAGCAGCTGGACTGGATGACCTTTTGAGGTCCCTTCCGATCCCTAGTGTTCTGTTCAACAAGCCTAACTGTGCTGCAGAGAGTTGCTTTCCAACCTGCTTTAAATCTTGTTGCAGCTTTGCTGGTCACCTCTGTGAAGTTGACAGGGTTTTCCCCAGTGCAGGAGTAGCAGTTTGCTGAAGAAGTTCTTGCTGTGCTTGGTCAGGTCGGCAATGTTCACATCAGGCTGTGGTGATTCAGCTTCCTCAGGCTCTTGGGTCACAGCTGCTAATGACAGGGGTGAAGACCTCTGGTAACTGGAGCTCCTTTCTTTACATTGAAGTTGATGGCAAGGGCCGCAGTTGGGGTTTGTTGGCAACAAGCAGGGCTGTGTCCTGCCTCAGTCTCCATTTCAAGGAAGGCCGGAACAGCCCCAAAGGTGACTGCAGGTTCCTGTGCAGAAGGCAGAACTAATAAGAAAAACAAAAAGCCCAAGAAGCCAAAACATCCCAAAGCCACAATGAATCGCTCCCACTTTAAAGGGAGAGCTGCTGCCACAGGGATGAAGTCATCAGCTATTCCTGCTTGTGTCAGCGCCTCCCCATTCTGTGTTACTGATTAGATAGGAAAAGTATGTGGCCTGTGGAGAAAGGAGGAACTGTTGGGCTTTGCCTCTGAATGCATCACCTGGTGGATGTCTAAGGTTTCTCATCTGGCCTGGGGATAATTGCAGCCAGGACAAAAGCCCCACATTCCAGCTGCAATTATTTCCCCGGCTTACGTGGGTTTTACACGTCTGCTTTGCAAGCCTGCGAAAACTTAGCCCGGACAGCACAATTCATCTTCCAGGGAGGTCTTTGGCCTTTGGAGGAAAAAACCCCAACAAACAAACGGCAGGGGTGGGAGGTGAGAAGAACCTATTTATTTCCTTGGTACCATCTTTCTTTCAGGCCCTGGAACGGGCTTCCCAGGGAGGTGGTTGAGTTGCCACCACCTTGGATGAGGTGTCGAGGGTTCTGGTTTAGGGGTGACCTTGTGTGGTAGGGTAGATGGTTGGCCTGGATGATCCCAGGGGTCTTTTCCAACCAGAGTGATTCTGCTTTCCACCTGTTACAGGAGAAGAGGCCTCCCTGGGCTGAACTCCCTTCTCACAAACCAGTGCAGGGAGAAGCTGCTGCAGGTCTTGCTGTCCTGTGTGTGTCCATCCTGCTGCCTGCAGCACTCTGGTGGGACCCTGGCACGGCTGGCAGCTGGGCCTCTCCTTTACCCCCCCACCTCCCCTTCACCCTAAAACAGACAATAGCACCGTTGGCCTCACTTGTGTCTACGTTCCTGCCCCCTGTATTAATGATGCATCTCTGCCTCAAAAACTGACCAGCCTGATCTAGGTGAGTTTCTGCACGACAGCTGCTGCTCTCGGTCACTCTTCCAGAGACAAGAATCACAGAACCATCACAGAACATTAGGGATTGGAAGGGACCTCGGAAGATCATCCAGCCCAGTCTCCCTGCCACAGCAGCATCCCCGAGATCCGGTTGCACAGGAACATGTCCAGGTGGGTTTTAAGCATCTCCAGGGAAGGAGGGAGACTTTAAAATCAGCTGCTACAAAATGCACACCTGCACAAAACTCCCCCGTACACCCAGCTGGCTACAGCCCAGAAGGAAGGTTTAATCATCGGATCATTAAGGGTCCAAGAGATCTACAAGGCCATCAAGTCCAAACTTTAACCCAGTGCCACCACACCCACTAAACCATGTTCCCCTAAACCTGTTCTTAAACCCCTCCAGGGATGGCGACTCCACCACCTCCCTGGAACAGCCTGTCCCAGTGCCTGATCACTCTTTCAGTGAAGAAATTTGTGCAACTAACTTGTCCATGTGATTAAAAATCCACATTTTCGTTGAGTGCCGGTGATCACGGGGGTGATTCTCCAGCTGCTGTCAGCTCCCCGCTGTGTGAAAAGCAGCAAATCCTGGTGAGTTCTTTCCTTCCACTTAACCCGTGGCTAAAGGAGCCGCATTCAGCGAGCTGCCAGGTTTGACCTGCTGCTGTTACTTTACCCCCCCTGCGCCTGGAAACAGCCACCGAGATCCGCTTTCAGCCCGGGAGGAGCCGGGAGGTGGCACCAGACGCTGCTCTGCGCCCCCGGCCGGCACCGCGGGGCGACCGCGCTCGCTCTGCCCTGGGCACCAAGGTGGGGCTTCTGCAGAGGTTTTCCCTCCTTCCCCGGACTGGGAACGGCTCGATGGCCGGTAACTCGAGGCCATTTAGCCGCTACCGTAAGCTGAGCCGGTGGTGGCCGGGGATGAGCATCTCCAGTTAATTTAGACCTGAGGGATGCCCTGAGTCAGCGTGAGCTGTACAGCGAGGGCTGCCGAGAAGGATCTCGCGTGGAAAGCAGGCGGACAGAGCCGCACGGCGTAAAACCCTGGGCACGGCAGAGAGAGACGGCTGCGGGGCTGCAGTCCATCGCCGCCTGCAACCCAGGGAGGGCTGCGGGTCTAGGGGCACGGCTCCCTCGGCGCGCACAGGCAGGGTGAGCACTCCCGTGCTGTGTGAAAGGCTGTGCGGTTCAAAGCGGTGCTGCGCTTGGCTGGCATGCCACACCGCCAGGTAAACTCCTCCTGGCTCACCCCCGTCTTGGACCACTGTAGAAATACTGTCGTCCTTGCTTTGGGGCACCTGCACCCATCCGGCCTTGGTAATGTTTATAAGTCTGTGAAGGGTGGGTGTCAGGAGGATGGAGCCAGGCTCTGCTCAGTGGCACCCAAGGATGGGACAAGGGGTGATGGGTGTGAGCTGGAACACGGGAGGTTCTGCATCAATATGAGAGGGACCTTCTTCACGGTGAGTGTGAGCAGTGGAGGGGGCTGCCCAGGGGGGTTGTGGAGTCTCCTTCTCTGGAGATGTTTACAACCCGCCTGGCCATGTTCCTGTGTGACTTGGTCTAGGTGATCCTGCTGTGGCACGGGGATGGGACTGGATGATCTTTCAAGGCCCATTCCAATCCCTAATGTTCTGTGATTTCTCAGTCTCCTTGACTTTTCTCCTCAGCTCCACATGAATAGGGATCTGCTCTATTTCCAAACCACCCTATACAACTATTTGCTGTGCAAGAGAAGGCTTTGAGGCCTGATCACGTTCCCTGCTAGCCCTGGTGGTAGCCAGAATACCCCAGAAGCCCATGACCTTGAGCGCTCTCTGAATTTCCCTGTGCCCAGGGAGTGGCACGCAGGATTGCTCCGTGCAGACACTGAGCGCAAGAACTCCCTTCATATTTTACTAACAAGTCACTACAAGTTCACTGACGAGCCACAGCTGCTGGAGAGAACCGGCTCTTCTCTCACTGCTGCTCATCTCAGTGGCAGCTGTTTGCCACCAAGACCCTCTTTGGACATTCAGTTCCCAGCATTTCTCATTCAGTCCTTCTGGCACTTGCTGCCTATTGCTTAGACCATCTCCCATCCTTCTGCTTGTTTCTTGCCTGAGCTACTCATTTACTGCTTCTCTCTCCTGTTTCCCTTCCGATCCCTAATGTCCTGCGATTCCGTGAGATCCTGGTGGTAAATTTTACCTCCAGGGGAGTTTCATTCCAGGACACTGAAGATGTAAAAACCAACACCATCAGGCTTAGGGACCCCTGTCAGTTGGCCAGCTTCAAGTGGGGTGAATAAATTGTGTATCTTGGCCTTAAGAAGATCCTGAAGATTTCTTTTGTAAGAAATGAGAAAACTGCTGTTCCAGAAATGTCTGCTAGCTATTCAGCTGTTCTGGGTTGTGGCCGAAGAGAAACACGCAGCGTGATACTTCAGCTATTTGGGACTTTATCCCTGACAGCTCTCCAGCACAGACAACCTTATTGAGATGCAAACATTTGACAGTCAGCACTTTCGTATTGGGCACTTAGGCCCAACCTCAGGCACCACAACATAACTTCTGTTAATATATAACAGACTGGAAGGAACTGTTTACAGCCTTTTTTGGCTCTAAACCCCCTGCCCCCCCCAACCAAACCCACAATGTTTTGTGTAGAATATTAGAGAAAGTAGCAAGTCCAACAGCAACTGTAGATGCAGCTATAGAATCAGAGTGTTGGAAGGGACCTCCGAAGGTCATCTAGACCAACCCCTCTGCAGCAAGCACAGACAATGCTCAGCAGACCAGATTGCTCAGATCACACAGAATCACAGAACATTAGGGATTGGAAGGGACCTCGAAAGATCCCTTCCAGGATTGGACTAGATGATATTTCGCGGTCCCTTCCAGTCCCTAATGTTCTGTGATTCTGTGTGACTGTTGGGCTTTCCCAACTGCAGTGATTCTCCGACGAGAGGTTTTGCTTGCACAGAGGATCCCAATACTTAAACCTCCACATATACAAACATTGAAACCCCTCTTTGAAACCCAACCACCATCTAAAAAATACAGCAACCAAGCCCAAAACAGAGCTGAAATCAGTTCTCAGTGAAAAGTCCAAGAAGACCACTACAAGGGCAGAAGAGGTTGGTAGGGGGAGGCAGTGCCCACTGCCATGGCGGAGGACCAGGCGGAGATGTACCCAAGGGGAAGGTGTTTACGTGGGCTCACCCAAACATCCCCTTTATAAAGCAGGATTAAACAAGTCATGAATCTCCTGGAAGGAGTGATTTCCAAAAGTACCAGATCAACCTTCAGGGGGCTTATGAAGGGACAGTGAACTCAGCCAAACCTTGGCTTTCGACGTGGTTTAGTGATTTGATCACCTACAGAAGCTGTAGGGGACCCATCACACTCCCTGAGTTTGTTTTCCTCTGTATTTAACCCAGTTGGGTTTCCCTGGGTAGTGTTTATAAGGGTGACAGCTTTCAAGGCTTTCTGGTGTGACCGGTGGAAACCCCTCGGCCCCTTGCTTCTTGGCTCATCACCAAAACAGCCAACAGGTCCTTCGCGACCTCCCACCTGTGGGACTGAGCTCCACTAACTCGGGTTGCTGCGGGAGCGACTCCCTCCGGGTTCTTCCCACAGGACACCGACCCTGTTAAAGGCCGAAGGGGGAGCAGCGGCGCCAGTCACCACGTTCTGGGGCCAAACCGACGTCTCTGCCCTCTCAGGGCAGCCGGAGCCTGAGGGAGCCGCTTTACACTCTGTTGCCGCCGTCGCCTCCGGTGGTCCCGAGGAGCGGCACCTGCCCGCGTCTCGGCGGCCTCAGGCGCGGAAGGTTCCCGCCTCAGTGCCTGTCGCGCCGCCGGCTGCTGCGGCAGGTGCGGGGCGGGTTCGGCGGAGCCTCCGCGGCCCGGGGAGGGTGAAGACGACACCGGATCGGGGAGCCGGCAACATCGACCCGCCACCGCTGGCACCTCGTGTCCGGGCTGCGGCGGCCGTTGCCCCGGTAAAGCTGCGGCTGAGGGCGGCGGGCGGCGACCGTCCCGCTCCTCACGGGGCCGCAGCACCCCTCGCGCGCGCTGCCGCTCAGTGTCGGCGTCCGCCGCGGGTCAGGCGGCGGGAACTCGGCGGGGCCGGTGCTGGGCGCGGAACAGCACCGGGCCGGGCGGGGCCTCTCCGCCCGCGCCCCATTGTTGAGGCCACCTCGGCAGCTTCCGCCCGGGCTTCGGCTCTGTCCGCACCGCGATGGGGAAAGGGGAGGGAGGGAGCAGAGGGGTGGGAGCAGCTCGGGAAGGCTCGGAGCCGCGCCGCTCCTTCCGGGACGGTGGGGAGGCGGCACCGCTCACCTGGTGCCGGTGGCGCTGGGGAGCGCCCGAGTCGCGGCACAGCCGGGCGGGAGGTGAGCGGCGCCCGTCCCGCCCCCGCGGCAGCGCGGTGCCCTGAGCGCGGCGCCCTGAGGCGAGCGCGGGGCTCGGGGATGGCCACACGCGGCGGGACCAGGGGGAACCAGGCGGCGGGGCGGCTGTGAGCGGGTTAGGCGGGTACCGCCAGAGGGACAGGTGGTGAGTGGAACCCCGGGCAAGTGAGGGGACCCCGGCGGGCTGCACCGGCGTCGTGCGGAGCGGTCGGAGCGAGGGCGGGCGGTGATGAAGACCCGTCCCTGGGGGCGTCCCGGGGAGCTGGCGGGGAGGCAGTACGGGGCCGGTCAGCGCGGCGGGACGGTCACATCTCGCCCCTTTTGTTTCTCTCCAGGGTGTTTGTGCCTCTCGGAGTATCTCTCCCCGCCCCTGCCCCTCCCGCCCTCTCCGCCGGGACCTCTCCTCTGCGGGCG